>BLYE01000074.1:0-46750 GCA_016586335.1 Nitzschia putrida | reverse complement strand
CTTCAACAGAATTTTGCTCTGCACAACTCTTGTCGTTGTACTTGGTAGCCAAAGCATCCTTTTCTTTTGCCAACGTAATATTCGAGACCTGGATGGTCAACATCGTGGATCAATGCAGAGAAGTAAACGGCGAACTGGATCATTGGATCAGCTGTCAATACGTATGTACTCTGTAGAATCTTGTCGACGTTGGATCGCGTTTTTGACCCCCCTTGTGGGTTCGTTTGCAAAGGTTTCAAGATACGAGCCAAGAGCTTTCTCACTGACATGGCCACATGCGTGGCGTGGTCAAAATTATGAAACGGGTTGTCGTTGTTGTGTTGGTACGCAAGCATACTGACATACGTGCGAATTTGACCAACTACAGCGGGTGGGAGATGAATATCAGAAGGATCAACCCTTGCTTTCTTTTTCCCGATGGTATCACTTTCCTTAGGGATAGTAATAACCTCGACAATCTCATCTCGGGGTGTGGTCTCTGAGAAGCCAGATATCTCGAGGTCATTCGTTTCGTGTGTCTTTTGCTTCTTCTTATCAATTCCCATGGAAAGATTGTATGCCATCAAATCCTTGAGCAAATTTTCCAACACTTCGACATTGAAATCAATGAGGTGCTGCAAACGACTAAATAACATTGTTCATTTTGCAGTCTGATTCCGAAGAAGTGGTCTCGCTCGTCCTGGACCCATCATCAGGTTCAACCCAGAATGTAACCATGTAGCCTTTTCCCTTGGCGTCCACGAGGTCCTTCCGTTGGGTAACCCAGGTTTCTTTGCCAGCACTGATCAACAAATCGGCTGTCTTCCTTGTGGCCTGAATTCGATTAGGTTGTGATGTTGATTCCATCCTTGAGGCTGTATTGCAAGTGTCACCAAAAAGTTGGAAACGCGACCTGTCTCCTCGGAGGACTCCAGCAGTGGTTGGACCTGAGTTCAAACCGTATCGCATTCTCAAGGTTTCAGTTCCTGGGCCGAGAGTTGTCGCAAGTTCCTTGACGCGTTTATCCATTTTGGAGCGACATGCAACACAGAATCTAGCCATGACCACAGCGTGATTCTTTCGGGGCTCCGGGAGCCCACAAACAGCAACGTAGGAATCTCCAATCGTTTCTACCTTGAAAACTCCCATCTTTCTTGCGATCTTATCGAACTCAAAGTAGATAGACTCAAGGAGAGTGAAGACATCAGAGGCATCCCGAGTCGAAGCCCAAGCGGTGAACCCTGAAATGTCAGCAAATGCCACGGTTGTATGCGAATAGAGTTCGGCAATTGGGACACTTGATCTCACTGTCGCCTCAGTTTTGTTCAATCCAAATTGTTTGTCTTCCTTGGGATCCTGCTTCTGACTTTCAAGGATCTTTCCTCTGATAACATCTGGGAACAAGGACGACACAATGGCGTTGCTCTGTTCTGCAGTGGCAATAACAGCTCGCTGTCGACGTTCTTGATACCTATCGTACACGATGAAAATCATGGCCGAAATCAAACAAATCAGGACTGCAGCACCACTGTAGAACAAAGGGTTGGACGATTTGTAGCTATCTTCAAAACTTTTCGAAGGGTAGAGTCGGAAGGTGATGGGACAATGTTCGTCATCTAGTTCAGGACCAGTGTAGGTGGACTTTCGAATCCTGTATGCGTTGAGATCTGTGATCAAACTTGTGATTTCCATGTTGGAGTACTTTGAATCATGCTGATCTCCTCGTCCCATCAACGTGGTCACAGGTCCATCCAAACGGTATGTGAAAGAGGCAGAGCAGGGGTTTTCGACAACCAAATAGACTCCTTTAGTAGAAACGGGGAGAATATCTCGGAACATGTCACGCCAGTAGAATGTCACAGCAAAGGTAGCAACAGGTGGAAATTCAGAGGAGTTCGAAGCCACACTGTCAAGGTTATTGCGAATTGGGAAATATAGATCCGATGCTGGCTCCAAGGGCTCTTCTGAAGGGTCACTTCGCATTGAAAGCCAGTCGGCATCACCTTGGGCAGCAGCCATTTCCTCAGGATCTTCAGGGTCAGGGTTGAGATAGGGGTTTGAGATAGTGATGGTTCCTTTCTCAAGCATCTCGACATGCGCCGTTGTGTAGGAGAGACCAGAAATGTAGTCAAAGTTGTATGGAGCCCAAAAAGGCACGATGGGGTAAGCTTGCCATGATGGCAAATACAATCGACTATGCAATGAGATGGTATAAACAACGTTATTGTGAGCATTCAGCCTGGTGCAAACACTAACAAAGTTACTGGAATCACCTTCACGTACCCTTCTTCGTTAGGTTCCAGACCAGTTCCAGAGTAAATCGAAAAGTCAATCGTTGTGTAGTTCTCAACAATAGGGCCGTAGTAGTTGGGATCTGTTGTCTGCAGATCCAACGCTTCGTCAACCCATGTTGTACCCTCGGCTGCGGTCCAGCTAGTCCAAGCGTCGTAGGTTTCCGAGGTGACAAGAGGACACATCACCAATACCTTTGCTCTGGATAAAGACAACGTCTTAGCCGCCCGAAGACTAAACTCAGGAACTCGAATGTTAGGGAATGTTTCATTCAATGCAGATGCTGCAGTGACGACAGTCACGGCAAGGTTATCGAGGGCACCAAAAGAGTTTTCCAATGTACTTCCAATGGACTCGAGAACTTTCATGGCAGCATCATGAAATTGGGCCTCGTATTCGTCATTCTCTTGTCCTTTAGTGACGTAGAAGACTGTTGCCGCCAAGGGAATGGCACAAAAAAGAGTGAAAATGGAGATCAAACGAACAGCCTTCACTGCTCGATTCTCACTGTCAGCAACTTTGTTCTTGTTCTGATCGGAAGTAGCAGCGGCCCCATCAAAATCGCTGTCAACACCTACAGACCCAATCGACATGCTGGAGTCCTCAATGGACCCTCTCTCTAAGGCATCCATGATGGCCAGTTTGCGTTTGGAAGGTGATTGCATATTGCTTCCCAAATATTTTGAGGAGGTCCCGGTATATTTTGTGACTTTGTGATCAGAATTATTGGGAACTTCATGCGAATGCCGGAATCGCCGCCACCACCAACTTGTCAAGTTGATACTACTAGTACTAGTACTAACGTTAGTACTAACTAAAACTCCGACAAAGAAAGGGAAAAGCACTGCAAAGCTCTAAATAAATATTCGGCAAGTTCGACCGGTACTCGGCCATTCCAAACCGAACTTGGATTGTCAAATAATGCCCAAGTTCTGTGTTTCGGAATATAAGTCCTGCCTCTTCCACTCAGAAAATAGGCAGGACCCTGCGCAAGTTTCCGGGTCCTAGTTGAAGATGCTTCATAAATGTAATATAGTACATACCTTGACCTGTCGCTTTTTGTGAACGCTTTGATTTGTATATAAGTATAGTTCGTACTATATGTATGCCCCGAGTTTCAGGCCGCTTCCCCCAATAATGAATTCCCAAGATTGACAAAACAGTCTGAAAATCTCCGGCAAACTCGTGCAAACTCGTGCAAACTCGGGATTTCTCGGGCAAAGTCGGGAACTCTCAGGAACTCTTGGGAATCTCGGGCAAACTCAGGCAAACTCGGGCAAACTCGGGCACAGGTGTTCCCAAGAACTGGTTGCACTCTATTCTTACTACTTGAAATACGGAACTCAGGAACTTTTTGACCATTTTAGGTTGCTGGGTGCAAACCCGGAGTTTTCATAACGAGCTCAAACGGCAAAACGGCTATCTCGGGCATGATCGCGTGAACTTGGGCGATCTCGGAAACCGTTTTCCCCAAAAAAGAATGTACACTCTACGCTAACTACTGTGATTTGTCGATCTCGGTCACACTCGTTCCCAAGTTTATTTCTTGGTATCCGAGTTTCCCGAGTTTCCCGAGTTTCCCGAGTTTTCCGAGATTCCGAGTTTTCCTCTCCTCTACTAGTAGAGTTCGGTAGCTACTGGGTACCTCTCGTACTACCTACTACCTACTACAGGCACCGTAAGTACTACAGTAGTAGACCTGGTGCATACGACGCCGGAAGTGGGCAACAACGCACAACATCTCCTGTCATCAACAACACAACAATGCTGTTTCACATAAAAATTGTCATAGACAAAGAGGAGGATGAGACGACCTATAGTACTAACACTAGGTAGTGGCATGAATAATTCCTCTTCTAGTACTACCAGTAGTTAGTAGTAGTACTACTACCATCATTTTCTTGCTGTGTTGCCTTCTTTCTTGTCCTCGTCCTCCGCCGTCATGCATGCTGTGCTCCCTCCATCACTTTACTCATCTTCATCACTGCCGCTGTCATCTTCCTCGCTATCATTGTCCTCGTCGCTACTAGTAGTAATACTATCGTCATCGTCGTCCTCGCTACTACTGCTACTACTAGTAGCATCATCATCATCGTCGTCCTCGAAATCGCTATCATCGCCACTGCTAGCACTATCGTCTTCTTCTTCACTTGTTTGGCTGTCTTCAGCATCATTATCTTGTTCATCCTGCAACAAAAACTCATTAATGTCTATCTCTTCATACTCCTCATCGTCAAGATCGTCATCGTAGTTGAGAACATCCTCAATCAGGATGTCAAAAAGTGGCTGATCCACTTCCATTTGAATTTGACAAATCACAGCGACAGCATCAAAGGTCAAAGCAAATTTTTCCCGACCATGTCGAAAGGGGTTGACCAAACAATGGAAGTTTTTAAGCATCCCATTGAAACTTTCATGGCGAGTTAGAGCACGTCTCACAAATTTCTTGACATGGCGAGAACTCATCATGTTTGGCACGGTGACCTCGTCGGGATGGCCACGGTATCCAAGGTCCCCAATAGCAACTTTTCCAGTTTCTATCAATCTTTGCTTCAGACCTTTGGTGCTGAAGACTGTTGTATCATTCATTCCAGCACGAAAGGGACCGTTCAACCACACTACTCGGCTCTCAACCAAAGAGATCCCAATCTCGTAATTCAAACCAGCTCTGCCCTTCTTGTGCGAATACACAGACCTGTCAATTGTAAATTCACCAGTGTGGGGTTCCCATGTAGGACAATGGGTACCATCGACTGAAATTGCCCAGTCGTCGTTCCCAAAATTGTCCCTTGGCCAAGTAATTTTTTCTTCCTTGAGAGCGGCAATCTTGCCTATATAGAGCCAGAGTTTGCATCGACCCCAGTACCTTGAAACTTTAAAGAACGCCTCCCGCACAATTTCAGTGTTGTAGTGCTTGAGAAAGAACAAAGTTGCAATAAAGTACTTGAGTTGCAGATCTCTACCAACAAGCCTGGCATTTTCAACTTCCGTTGTTTGAAGGGCCTCCCAGATTGCACAGCATGCTCTAGGTGACACCCCTAACATTTCCTTGAAACGCTTCACATTGGTATTCCTTTGGACTCTGTCTTGACGGTTTCGTTCAAACCCAACAAGATGAAGTCCTCTAGATAGCATTTCGTTTTCAGTGAATGTTACTACTGAAACATCATCATCATCATCCTCATCACTACTATCGTCATCATCATGTTCTTCTTCGGCTTCTTCTTCCTCGTTTGTTGCTGGTGGCGGCGGGAAACGATTCATGGTATTGGTGATGATGATGGCGATGATATTGACGATGTTGTTGTTGTTGCTAAAATGTGGACTTATTTTAGGACAACGATGATTGCTTCGTTTTGGCACTGGGACTGCCCACCTGGCGCGGTGGGAAGAATGGGCGCTAACTTGACTGAAGAGTCCCTCTATCATTATTCAGCACTGATGTGCACATGATAGTACTAGTACTACTACGTTAGCAGTCCTACTACTTAAGGCATTCTACTAACGTTAGTATGTGAAGAACAACTCATTCTTCCGCATTGGATTGTGGTGGGCCAATACTACTTACGTTACTAGTACAAGTATCCGTGTTTGCCAACAAGAATTTTCTTTTTGTAATCCTCTGCCGAACAAACGTAGAGGAGCATCACTACCAGGAGCTCATTATTTTTGTTTCACACACACCGCCCAAAACAATGAGTCAGCAGCAGCAACAACAACAACGTAAGAAGAAGGAGAAAAACGAACTCGCGGAGTATGAGAGAGATGTTAAGCCGCACAAACAAAAGACTTGGTGGCTAAGAAGCGATGCAAGAAGGCTGCTTACCCAGGATCTTCGAAGGGGAGTCATCCCAATTGAAAAGAGTGATCAGTTGACCGATGCAATGATCTACCAGATGCGCCCTGAATTCCAAACTTCCCTCTTCCGAAAGTTTCCAGATAGACTCAAGTCGTTGCGATCAAGTGTGGATGCCTTGAAAGAGAGTGCTACGCGCGATGAGATTGCCT
The DNA here is from genome assembly GCA_016586335.1 of Nitzschia putrida. NCBI lineage: Eukaryota > Bacillariophyta > Bacillariophyceae > Bacillariales > Bacillariaceae > Nitzschia > Nitzschia putrida. The sequence continues at coordinate 40,471 of BLYE01000074.1, read as the reverse complement.
TTGATACATTTGTCCGAAACCATGACATGTCACTATTTAGCAAGCGCGGTGGATACATTCAATGGAAAGGAAGCGCAGCTAGGACGCTACTATTGCAAGATATTGCCGAAGATAGGCACATTGGCATCACTAAGAGGCAACTTTGGCTTTCTCGACCAGAGTACAGTGGAAATTTCCCTTTCGACGCCTTTCACAATTTCTTCAAAGAAGAGATGAGAACAGCCAAGTATCTCCACACCTTACGCACTGTTGGAAAGTTCCACAAGGCCAGCTGAATAGTCATACTATCGTTAGTAGTAGAACGAGTACAATTTCATTCCTACGCAGCTAGTTTTAGGCTTCTACTGGTGGGCACACGCAGCACCACTATAGTAATGTTTTTGGGAGTTTTGAAGCCATCCGCTGTTAGAGCAAGGAACCATGATGGACAAGTAGAAGCAGCACCAATCATCAATCAAGGATGATGGTGGGTTCGTTCGAAAGTTTAGAGCAACGTTTTTTGACCATGGGCATTCAATGTGGTGCCATCAGCAATGATGATTGATGATGATTATCTTTCAAGGATCCAGGACTACGTACCCAGTCACACTACGATTAGTAACGAGAAACGACCAAGGACCACTTCCGTTAACAGATTTTTAACGACCAATCAAACGAAAACGACTTATTTGGTTAATACTACTAGTAGTAGTTAAAGAACTTGGGTCTGAAATCGTGCACATCATGATCATTGGAAGTTTTAGAATGTTCTTTTGATCGTTCAAGGACCACCTACAGTGATACGTGGGTCTCACAATTTGTCATTTTTGCTTGTGAAAGTGAAACCCTCACAAATCATGGACACGACGACAAAAAAAGACCAGCACATAAAAAGCAAGGGAGCTGTTCCAGAGGAAATTCAAGCTGAACTTCTTCGTGACATCAAAAACCTAGGAGGGATCAGCAAACTTGCAAAAGGGCAAAGTCAGAAGCTTTGCAATCTTTGCAACTTGAACCCCAGCGTTTACGGAAATCGTGGTGACCCCATCAGAGAGAACATCCGAGAACTTGTGAGGTATTGGTTGCGGAACAAGAAAGTGTACAAACGAGATTCAAAAAGACTTGTTGATTCTGTTCGAGCTGCTAGTACTACACCGTCCAACCCAGCAAACAAAGAAGAAGCACCACCTCCTCTTCCTGCTACTGCAAGTACTCCTGCTACTGCAAGTACTCCTGCTACTACTACCAGGGAGCCAGAGGAAGTGAACAAGAACCTCCTGAATTCTGCTACAGCTACTACTTACTCTCCTCCAGCACCAGTATCTCCTAGATCGTTGAGCAGGCAGGAATCCATTGATTCCGATTCATCACTTTTCAACCACCCCGTTTTCAGCCTGCCAAAGACTTCAGGTATCATGACGACCACCAGGAGTGCATCTTCTTCTGCAACTGCAAGCAGCACCATCACCCCTAGTCGGCGAAAGCCATTTGTAATCCCTCGAGGGGCGTTCCCTATCGGTAAGTTTACAATGATGGAGAGTATACAACGTCTAGCTTGCTTACTCACCCCTTGTCTTCAGTGCATATTAATGTAGACGTTGACCACCCGTTCAACAACAGGGAAGTCATGGTGTTCAAGAGGGACAACATACAAGACAAGGAAGATGTCCATTGTCACCACCATGGCTTCCAAATCTACTTTCCCGTAGACCTTCGAGAGATCTTGGTCGACCGAACCATCGACCAATACAATGCATGGTTGAACATTGAGGAGAACACCGTCACTCTAAAAGTTCCCAGTTGGTGGTACCCATTGGTCGTCGATGTGGATTCAACTTTCAATGCAGCCAAGAAAACGGAAGCCGAGAACCACTCCCTCAAAGTAGCACGAAATGATTTCTTGGAAGACTCTAATGTCGGGAATATGCACTACACCTACATGGTGCTCCAATTTCCGACTCACATCACCTTGTACTGTCCTATTTCCAATAGGAAAACTCAAGATGGCCTGCTTCCCATGAAGCTGCACTTGGTTGAACGTTCTGCAGCTGAGAATGCTCAGCCACCTCGTGGGTGTGCAGCAAGTTGCTTTGCCACCTGGGAAATCATCCGTACTGATATCAACCCCAAAAGGTTTGGTGACCAACAGGATCAAGTGAGCTCGGCCTATGCCGCGTTTCAAGGACTTAGTTTGAATTGAATGAATGAAACTATCTACATTGATGAAGTAGGAGCAGTGACGAAGTCACAGCACCACAATGATTGAAGCAAAAAAATAAACTATAAAAATATGCATGTTAATACTAGTAGTGAGCTCTCTGAGGAGCTCTTTGTTGTTTTTGTGTTGCTGGTGTTCTAACAAGACGTAGAACTACTTCCAGTAGATTCGTCGCCACTGGCGTTGTCTCCACGAGGCCTCTTGTTCGGACTTGTTGTTGTTGTTGTTGTTGTTGTTCGGATGCCACTGGCTGAGGCAGTTCTTGTGGCGATGTGGAGGCGATTCAAAGCCTCCTTGATCTCCCTCATCTCTGTGAGAAGTTGCTCACAGAGGAGAGCAGTGGCGTTGTCACTTGCTGTTGGTGGTGGTGCCGAAGCACCAGCTATATGACTGGCGCGAGGTGCTGGAGGGGGAGCAGGCTGTTGGACGGTGTTGTTGTTGTTGTTGTGTGGTGCTTGAGGCAGTAACCACCAAAGAAGTTTGAAGGCAACGGGCAATGTTGCCTCCCGAAATAGATACTTCTGCCATCTTTGCAGTTGTGCGGACCACAACACCATCCTCACCTGCATGTTTTCCTCGCACAATGTCTACAACATCACCAACTTCGACCATTTTTGGTTCTTGTCTTTGCCGTTGTGATGGATTGGTCTTGCTGGAAGTATGTACTTACTTATCTCACAATAAAACGGCGGATGGCAGCTGGCAGAAAAGGAGCTCTACCGTTGAGAATCTACCGTTGAACAAAAAGCAACTGTACGGGAACTTCCAATTTTCTTGCTGCAACAGCCAAGCTAATGTTGTAAATCATAATAGCCGTACTACTACTAAGGTTGTAGCAGATGGCATTCAAGAACTATCCGTTCCATTGGAAACTGTCAATTCTTACATTAGCACTTTTCGCATTCAACTTTGTGAAGTAAGTAAAATATCTACAGTACGGGAAGTATCAACCGTCATCTCAACCGTCATCTAAGTGAAAATTGGGTGCACGAGGTGCTAACGTTCCTCTATGTTAGTAGAAAGAATACTGGTAGTGTACTACTAGTACAAAAATAAAATAGTTGCCACACTGCAAAAAGTTAGTGGCTTCGTTCTTTTCCATTGCAAAAATGTAACTATGATGGATGCGCTGCAAAAAGGTTGGTGGCTGCATTCAGAGGGTCGTTACCTCGGTACTAAGTAATCACAATATGAGGACATTTCAGACCTTGAACTTACCCGGGGAACCGTGGGAGAGGCTGCGGTCAGCACTTGATCAAAGAACAAGGCGCCCTGAACTCCTCCTGCCGGAACCACCAAACCGGCCCACCAAACTGATTGGGGATTACTTTGGGAATATGTTTTCAACTTAAAAAAACAAAGCGTAATCAGAGGATTCGATCCCCTGACTCCCTTATGCATTTGTATGACAAATTCCCAGTAGGCCCAGTATGAACTGCTGACGTAGAACCAGTATTTTTCCTACCTAAAGTTTCTTTGTTGGGGAGTGCCTCATACTCATACCTAAAGAGTCGAGTTACCGCCTCTCATCCCGTAGCGTGAGGCTGTGTGGGAACCCGAAACTTAAGGTTTTTGTACTACTACTACTAGAGTACTTCTACTACTACTACATACTGTAGTACCAGTAGTAAGAGTAGAGAGAACTCATTGTTACCTCCAAGTATTACTGAGTTTTCCTGAATGTGCCCGAGTTTGCCCGGGTGCGTCGAAGTTTGTCGGAGTTTGCCCGGGTTCGTCGAAGATTGCCCGAGATTGACCGAGATTGACCGAGATTGCCCAAGAGATCCCGAGATCGAGCAGTTTGGATACCCCCAATTCAAAAAGTTATGAATAGGGGACTCCCCTATTTTAAAAAAAGGTTTTTTAAGGGGGGATACATATGAACGTACTTTCTATTGTAGTATATATGTATACATATACAAAAAAATATGCCGGGTAAGTTAGGGACCCGGAAACTTGCGCAGGGTCCAGGACACTCATTCCCTATCAACTGCCCCAGTATATTTACGGCCCGATACTATATCGACGTGAGTAAGCAGAATCCGAGGACGATTGTACTTTTACAAGCCCCGCACTACTTCTTCTTCTATGCAATCCGAACTTTCTTGTTTCTAAACTGCCCACCACGTCTTACTAGATAAAACGCATCTAGACGAATCAACGATTCCAGTTTCAGATGCGTGTCATCGATCATCGGTGCCTTTTGTGAAGTCGTACTAACGTACTACTAACGGGTTACGAGAAACGTACTGCCGCCGAAATACCGCTTCCATCTACTGCATTCTTGTTTCTTGTTGTTGTTGGATGCGGCGGCGGCAATTTGATGATGAGCTTCACTTTATGTTATGGTGGCGTGATCTCGTACCTAAGAAATATCTTTTGTTCAAATTGCCCTCGAATTCCGAATTCAGGACCATTCCCGAGCGACTGTTGTCACTGCGACGCGGCATGGAGAGATTGATCGTAAATCCTAAAAAGGAGCATATTGTTCTTACAAGTTCATTGCTTGTTGTGCCAACAATCCCTCACAAGCTTTAAACGAATGATGAGTGACGAGTAGGAAAGGAAGCCGAATGTCTGATATCACTCCCTTGAAGAAACCCTACTACTTTGTGTTGTTGCACCATCATGAGCCAAAACGATACAGCAACAAGAAGATACAAGAACGGGAAGTCGATGCATTTTGGAGATGCCATCTAAAGTGGAAGGTCATGGCACGATCGAATTAAATTACGGTGGTACAGTATGGCTCCTTTATGTGGGTACTAGGTAGCACTAGTATATTGGTCGGGCATCTCACGCTACTACTCCTCCTGCACAGTTTGTTCAAGATGTTGGTAAAGATGTTAGTAGTACTAACGAAGAAAAGGAGTATACTTCCTTTGACCGGCTCCATTTGTCCAAAGGTAGCAATGTTTCATGCTACCGGTACCGGTAGCTAGTAGAATAATACATTGTTGTTGTGCTTCATCTACTACTTCTCATCTACTAGGTGGTAGAAGTCGTCCTGATCATGGTAGACGGAAGAAGGAGGACCTCTACTAGTTGACGGACACCATGAAATAAACGGGAGTTCTACTCGTTCTAACGGTACAGTAGTAGTACTAGTACTAACCTTCCGCAAAAAGAACTTGACTGCTGCTGTAAAACATTCTCTGTACAATAGAGAGTGGAGCAAGTACCGTCGTACCGTACCGTACCTGGTAGTAATGACACGACAACGACAACAACAGTGCGTGACAAAGAACAAGATACTCTTGGTTCACCCGGCGCGCTCAGAACGCAGGCCGGCCAGAAGACAACAAGATGACGAGATCCGCAACAACAACAACAACAACAACAACATCATCAACACGATGGACGAGGCAATGAGCTGCAGAGACGATGAGTACTCTCTACGATTGATATATCGGCTACATCGGTAGTCACGCAACATCATGAACGCCCTAGGAATTCTTCTTCCACAGTACTAGCAGAATACTACTACTGTACTTTGTAGATGGAGCTATCCATCAAGGCAACAAACGAGAGTAGTGGCGTCGCATATTGAATCTTTGCTACAAACAAGTCATGTGGGCTTAGTTTGTATACTCGCATTCGAATTGTTCGTGTGCCCTTTCTTCTGCCTGTCCTTTGGCACTAGAAAATATCCACAAAACGACGGCGACGGCGAAGCCGATCACAGCAATTGCACCAACGAGTTCGCTAGTCGCCGTCTCCACTGCGATTGGATCGTGCTCACCAGAGGTCAATAGTTTTTTATTGTATACCTCCTTAACCAAACAAAAACAGACAAAGCAACCAACTATGAAGCCACCCAGTACCCCTCGGAGCACCAGTTCTAGCCCATCCACCCGATCTGTTAGAGCACACGGGTCATCGACCATTGCCCACTCTTGTCACCTGTCAATTGGGCTGTGCTCAACGGACACTTTCCCAAAGAATAAATTCTCATCGCAACATACAAGATACTGGTTGTGATAACAGGACTGGAAAGCCACATAGCCATTCGCACGTGGCACCAAAAACCACTTTTCTGTCTCTCCCAAACTATCTCTTCTGTCAGCTCGCACAGTGCCCTGATGTTTGTCCACAGACAGGAACCTTCCTGTGAAGGATTGCAATGTCACAATGTCATGTCCACTAGAGTCCCTTCCCCGATATTGGATGGTCCATTCGTCTTGCTTGAGCGCTCTACCGAATCGGTTGCATGTGATTGTTCCTTGGGTTGGTGTGTCAACGCATCGAAGGTAAGGGTGTCCCTTTTGGCCTATCCACGTACGGCGACTTCGAATGCACACCACCCGAGAAGATCGTTTTTCCATGGTGCTACAGACTGGAGATGTCACCTGAACCTGAATCTACAATTCACAACCGGCAGATACAACGCCAACGGATGTCTGCGAGTTGTGACAGTTGGTACGCACTACTACCAGGTAGGAGTTGTGATGAAAATATTGCTATGACAACACGACGACGGTGCCATGCTGGAACCTGGATTTGCGTCGCTTGACTCGTACGTCATGGTTGCTTAATCAAAGTTCTTTATCAGAGAACAACATTTTCGTGCATCATGACCCGAAAGGTTCCAGAATTTGTAGAAATGGTAGTCTAGAAGGCCCGTCAAGATGAAGCCAAGGCCAACTCCCACCTTCTTAAATGGCATCTTGACTCTTCCACAAGGATACAAATGGGGGTGGTAGTAGTGATAGGAATAAGCACTAGACACAACAACACTAGTAGCAGTACTAACGTACTAGTCACAACTATGGTGGCGGTTTCCATCGTTCATGACATCTGTGGCTGTCAATAGTGTCTATCTCTTGATGAGTGCTAAAATATTCCGCGTTGGGGTGGGGTGAGAAAAACAAGGCCCGAAAAACAATTCGTACGGTACCGTACCGGGACGACGACAGACGATTTTCTCGGGCGCGCATTGCAAACAATTTGATCCATTGACCCGTCCCGTTGACCAATGATGACCGAGGACAAAAACGCAACGAGCGGCAGCTGGCAACAACAACAACATCGACTTGCCTTTGCCACTTCAAGTAGTAGTGGTGGTGGTAGAGCTGCAGTGTTTCCCTCGGTAGTGTTTTGTTTGTTTATTACAACGATTAACTCTTGGAAGGGACAATGAAGGAATCAGCCGAGCTACCAGTAGTACAAACGCCAACACGTTCTTCTACTACTGGCAGTGCTACCTGTACGACTACTGCGCCTGTTGCTACGTCGAGTGCAGCTACCGGTACCTGTAGTAGTATCCAAAGCACTCCTCGAGTGAAAATTGACTCTGCCTCAACCGCATTGCCGTTGACTTCTACACCAGTCGGCAATACAGGCCCTCGCATGAAAGATATGGACGTCAGTTGTGACAAAGGCCGAGGCTCTCATGAGCGAAGACAGGGCAACCAACTCTACAAGCTCCTCATTGATTTGTACAAGTCGCGCTACGTCACGTTAATGTCTGCCAATCGGCCTCAGATTATTACACAAATTATGGACCCAAATCAGGGAGAAGGAGGTTGGTTTGTAGAACCAGATTCCAGGGGGGCAACTCTCCGGTGTATACATGTCCGAAGAGAAGGCTCGCAAGAAAATCTCGGATGATTTAACAAGGGCAGCCAGGAGACCACGAGAGTCCAGAGTTGCAGAGTTTGATCGTAAGCGAAAGTTAAAAGAAAACCGAAAAAATGTGGCATCGTTGGTGGAAGAGGAGTCTACACCACCTCCTTCTGCTATGGACGTCAAGGAGTCTGGTGTTTCCTGTCTACTGACGGCAGCAGCCATGAACTCCCACGATCCCAGTTACTCTGCCGAAGTATAGAAAGCAAAAGACACCAGAAAGAAGAGATGTACCAGGAACTTCCTAAGAAGTGAGGTGGCACTGCATTGGATGATGTGGCAGAGTTGACTACTACGGTAGATGAGAGGAGGATACAATTCTACCCTTCCAAGAAACCAGCATATTATCCATTCTATGCAGTTTATGATGTGGAATGCAGCAACAACATCACGTCCAACAACAGTTCTTGCCAACAGAAAGCTTCTGGGAAAATCGAAAAATCTACGTGAACTTGCCACTCTTGACAACACATCACGCTTTCCATTTCCTATCATTACTACGTGATGTCCTACGACTCGATGTCGTAGGAAATGGATGTCGCAGACAATGTCGTTTCTTGACTGAGAGGGTTCTGACAACATCAAATCCACAAGAGAGGTTCACGTGGTTGGGATCCGATGTTTCTTTCGAGTGACGGTGCGTATCTTTTTCTTTGGTTCTTTGTCTTGGGGCACTCCAGGAATGACTTCATAAATTTGCAAAAAAGCTAAAGGAAAATCAATCATGTTCAAGCAACTTGTTACTCTCTTTGCTATCCTTGGATCTCGTTTCTTGGTGTCTGCCGATACTGAGATTCAGTGGGCCATTCCTACCGATGGTTCTACCGCCTATGATCCAATCGATGTGTCGGTCGGAGATACCATTGTCTTCAACTGGGTCGGTACGCATAGTGTGTTCATTTATCCATCCATGAGTTGTGATGACGACACAGATGCCATTGCGATTGGATCTACAACTGGAGCAAGCTACACCTTTCAAGAGGCCGATGGCTCCGCGAAGGAACGACGCATTTCTTTGTTTGCGGTGTCGGCAGTGGGGCTCACTGTAACGCAGGCCAACAAATCATGGTCACAGTCTTCTCTGAGAGTACTGTTCCAGAGTCTGTTGGAACCGTCGAGATTGATTGGGCTATCCCTACCGATGGCGTCCCGTATGAGACCATGGATGTGCTTGTTGGAGATACTCTCGTTTTTAACTGGGCAGGCACTCACTCTGTCAACATTTACCCGTCCATGAGTTGCGATGACAACACTGACGCCATTGTAATTGGTACTTCCTCCGGAGCAAGTTACACCTTTGTGGAAAGTGACGGCTCAGTTGATGGTACTGCACATTTCATTGTCTGTGGTGTTGGAGGTGGTGCACACTGCAACGCAGGACAAAACATGATTGTGAATGTTTATTCCGTGGAAGATACAGGATCGACGGATGCTCCAACAACGTCACCAACAGCAGCTCCATCCGAAGGTAGCGATGGAGCTGTTGCTGTCGGAGGTCTCCTAGGTCTACTTTTCTCTGCACTTGTGATGGTAGTTTAAGACCAAACAGGCCATCCATCCATTGTGGAGGTCCGTGACTCTGTGTATTGATGGTACGAGTACCCCCGTAGTAGTGCCAGTGGAATCTAAAATCAAATAAATCGGAGTTGATCTATTCTACTAGTAGGAAACTAGTGGTCGCGAAGGATGGTTCTGAACTCCAGGCCTCCTAAACAGGGAGGTGGGCGGCAACGTGCACCAACGGTTCTAGAATTCTACGAGAGTTAGTTCATGAACAGTAGTTGCACTGTAGACCTCAGTTCTCATCACATGAGTGTTGTTGAAGCTCAAATCTGGCACAGAAACGAAACTTGACCTTGCGAGTTTTATTGCAGTCGCGTTTTCTCCGGGTGCCCTAATCAGTCGTTCTCACACTGCTCAAGCAATATTGTGGTGCATAAATCTGTCGCCCTGTGTAGTCGACATTGATGTTACCATCATCGCATGATTTCTTTTCGGATTAAGCAAACTTCTCGTCACCTCTCTGATTGGTACTTGTGTTCCTGTAGTTAGCATGTTCCACCGACTATAGAAAGTCTCTATATAATGCTGGTAGCTCATTTTCAGCGGATTACTACTGCAACCTCTTCCAAAATGATTCTTCCTACGCAGTTTACAGTGTCCCAAAGCCGAGCTTCAACTGTCAACGAGAGGCAACATGTACGGCTAACCATGCAAACGAGAGGCCGTATAGTCACAGCGATACCACCCGAATCTGGCTTGAGCAACTATCTACTAACAGTAGAATAGTGACATTCAAACGATCAACTTTGCTTGAGCAACGTCAACGCAAAACGGATACCGAAGGAAACACTGACTTCCCAAGAGCGAAAGCCAAGATCGCGCCTGAAACACTATAGATACCGTAGAATACCGCCTATCTCTTGCCTTCCAATGGTTTTCCTCGCTTTCAGTGGAGTACCAGTGACAATTGGTGACCACAACAAATTCGGAAACTATAACTCCTTTCCCACTGAGATAGTCACGATATCATTTGGCTCAGGAAATCTTTCAAATTGACACGATTCCTTCAAAAAGATCCAAACTATCCGATCCATCATCTCACAAAACTCACAAACTGCAAAACAAGATGTTCAAGCTTGCACTGACTCTCCTTGCCCTGGCCACCAGTGCCATGGGTGCATCGGAGGACTACCTCACTGAGACCCCTGCCACTCTCTACGAAGCAGAGGAGATCAGCCCTCAAAACTTGGACTTCGACGCCGAGAACAACCGATTCATCGCCCATGCTGGATGGTACAACGACCACCTCATCCATTACTACAAGTTCCGTGTCTACGCTCCTCCCACTTACCCCGGTGTGATTGGAGCTGACTCTTCCGTTGCTGATGTTCCTGTTCAACGTGTGTTCATTGTCACTGACAGTGGCGACTTCACCGGAATGATGGGAATGCCCATTCTTGAGTATCACATGCAAGATGGCCTCAACTACTCCGATTTCATGTCTGTCACTTTTGTTGATGCTCCCGAGGGCTACGTTGCCGGAACTTTCAAGAGTACAGGAGATATCATGGAAAGTGGAGCCACCATGACCAACACTGATATTGTCTTGAACCTTCCCATTGTCCCCACTGGAGCTGTTTTGCAACACCCTACCGAGTTGGGAGATGCTGTCGCTCCCATTGACCCCATCCCAACCTACTACCGCGGAGTTGAAGTTTGGACTTACTTGTTCGAAGTCACTGACGAGTCTGCTGCCACTGCCTTTGCCAGCACTCGCACTTCCTCTTCGTCTGACTTTGCCATCCCTGTTACTTCCTTTGGAACTGCCAGCGCTGTCCGTTCTATTCCTTTGTGGCATGTGAACCAATTTGAGCGTGGAGTTACTGAAGGAGAAAACGGAGGAGGCCCTAACCCTGCTGGAATGAAGAATGTCATCAACTTGGATCGCGGTGACTTTGGATATTCTCCCTTGTGGCAACTAATCTGGGCCACGGAAGTCCCTCTCAACTTCAATGCCGATGACTTTTCTAACTTTGAACAAGGAACCTCTGCCAATGGTTTCGAATTCCTTGCTCCTCCAATGGTACGTTGGAATTGCCAAGTTCTCTGACTTGTATTTCATTTGTTTCTCACACTGTTTCTCACTCTGTTTGTCTATCTTTTTGTATACCTGTAGTGGGTCAACTGTCCCGATATTGGCATGATCGGAGAGGAAGTCAACCCTTTGAAGGCTGAAACCTACATGACCACCGTTGACACTGACATGTCTGATACCTTTGTTATCATTGGATCTGATGCTTCCATTATCATGACCGGAGATGTTGAAGTTACTTTGATGGCTGACGACGGCACCATGTTGTCCACTGTTTTGTCCAACTTTATGGGAGGATATGAGTTCACCGTAACCAAGGACGAAATCCCCGATGGTGTTTCGGATTTGATGGTCATGATTGGAGAGAGGTTGTTCGCACCATCATGGTCGAATCCGACTACCTCACCGAGACTCCTGCCACTCTCTACGAAGCCGACGAGATTAGCCCTCAAAACTTGGACTTCGACGCCGAGAACAACCGATTCATCGCCCATGCTGGATGGTACAACGACCACCTCATCCATTACTACAAGTTCCGTGTCTACGCTCCTCCCACTTACCCCGGTGTGATTGGAGCTGACTCTTCCGTTGCCGATGTTCCTGTTCAACGTGTGTTCATTGTCACTGACAGTGGTGACTTCACCGGAATGATGGGAATGCCCATTCTTGAGTATCACATGCAAGATGGCCTCAACTACTCCGATTTCATGTCTGTCACTTTTGTTGATGCTCCCGACGGTTACGTTGCTGGAACTTTCAAGAGCAAGAACGATATCATGAAGAGCGGTGCTACCATGACCAACACTGATATTGTCTTGAACCTTCCCATTGTCCCCACTGGAGCTGTTTTGCAACACCCCTACGAGTTGGGAGATGCTGTTGCTCCTATTGATCCCTTGATTGTGTACTACCGTGGAGTTGAAGTCTGGACTTACTTGTTCGAGGTCACGGACGCTTCCGCCGCTGCCGCCTTTGCTAGCACTCGCACTTCCTCCACTTCTGAAGCTCGTGCCAGCGATTCGGACTTTGCCATCACCGTCACCTCCTTTGGAAGCGCCAGCGCTGTCCGTTCCATTCCTTTGTGGCATGTGAACCAATTTGAGCGTGGGGTCGTTGAAGGTGAAAACGGAGGAGGCCCCAACCCAGCTGGAATGAAGAATGTCATCAACTTGGACCGTGCCGATTTTGGATATTCTCCCTTGTGGCAACTTTACTGGGCCACTGAAGTCCCTCTCAACTTTAACGCCGATGATTTCTCCAACATTGACCAAGGAACTTCTGACAATGGCTTTGAATTCCTCATCCCTCCCATGGTACGTGACTTTTTGACGGGACTGTGTTTCTATTGCTGTCTGTACCGTTTCTTATCGAAATTTGTTTTTGTTCTTTTTTCTTGAAACAGTGGGTCAACTGTCCCGACATTGGCATGATCGGAGAGGAAGTCAACCCCTTGAAGGCAGAGACCTACATGACCACTGTGGACACTGACGAGAGCGACTGGTTCGTGATCATTGGATCCGACGCCGCTGTGATCATGACTGGAGACGTCGAAGTGACCTTGATGGCAGACGATGGAACTGAACTGGATACTGTCTTGACCAACTTTATGGGAGGATACCAGTTTGATTTGTCCAAGGACGACATTCCTTCTGGTGTTTCTGAGTTGTCTGTTGTGATTGGCGGAGAGACGGTCCGCACCATCATGGTGGAGGGAGACAGCGGATCTAGCAGTGCTGGTGCCAGTTTGATGGGCACAAGCATCTTCCAGTTGATGGCTGTTGGACTTGCCACTGTCATGATGTGGTTGTAAAGCAATTCGAGTGCATCCTCAACCTCATGAAATCTATTGTGACGTGCTTTAGGAAGAAAGAATAAGAAATTCAGTTGTAGCACACATTGTTGCATGTGATATACATTATCCACTCGTCATCGAATACTCGTAGGTTCAGCTCGCGGTCGGGGGTTGGGGGTGTGATCAGCGATCACTAATCATCAACACCATTGCCGAGATAGTTGATGAACATGATGTTGCTGTGATTGATGAATCCGTCCTCACAACTTCATCAAGTTCTTCTCCGTACGACGCAAGGACCATACTTGGCAAAGAGTCAACCAAGTGCACCATGTCTGGCGTGAACGGCTCGAATCGACAATATTCACATAGAGCGTGACAGCTAATCGGAACTGAGAAGGAGACACTGTTGGATATAGTAAATTTTTGGAGTGCCTCTTTGATAAGAAATCACATGGAGAGAAATGGCGAGCACGCTATGAACGTCGGCAGAAAAGTCAGGCAACTCCTGCCAAAAATGTCGACACCTAGACAGAAATGGATCCGTTCAAACTGAAAAGGCGCCAAATCCATATTCGAACTATTCGAGCATCCTAAAGACAAGTAGGCCTTGTTGCTATGATATTGGTGGCAGCCGAAAACCAAGAAGAAGTGTGTTCTGGGACCAGCACCACCAGCACTTCCATCATCATTTTGCTGAAGCATCTACGGTTGTCAACAGAACAACAGTAGTTTCTCTTCTACTCTTTGTATTTCAACACTTATAGTATCGTAGTTACCTTACTCAATCTACAAAATGCCACGTCAAGATTTGGACTTTGAACAAGAATTGGAGGCTCTCGCTGTTTTGGAACAAGCCGACATGGACTTGTTGTTGGAAACTCCGACAACTACAACCTTGAACCAAAGCACTTCTCTTACCTTTGAGTCTCGTTTGGAGAAGCGCAAGGATTTGTACCGAGGTTTGCTCAAGGGAGAGTCTTCTCCCGTTTCCCAATCGCATCAATGGAGATCAGCTTCCCCTTCTCTCAGTGGAAGCAACCGTTCTAACTCGGACAGCTCTCCTAGACGACGAGAGTACCAGCGATCTAGTTCCGACACTGCCGCTTTCCAGGCCCGAAACCTGCGCGCTCAACGTTTGAGAAACGCCAAGAAAATGTCTAACGACGAGGCTGATGTTGCCGAGTCCCTCCGCCGTCGCCGAATGGCGGAACTCGAGCAACAACGTCTCGAGCGCCTTCGAGAAGAGGAATTCCCTGCCGATGAGCGAAGCTATCCGGAGGAGGAAGAAGAAGAAGTCGAAAGCCCTCGCCAGTCTGGACGCTCCTCTCGCCGATCTCGTTCCAAGCGAATGCTCCGACGTTCGTCGCGACGTCACCGATCGTCCATATCGGAAGAGACGGACTTTGCCTTTATTGACAACGTCGAGGCGTTGCTACGTGAGAGTGGACTCCTCAAGACTTGTGTCGCCGGATGCTTTGGTATGGATGATGATGAAATGGAGCGTATTCGCAAGATTGATGATGCCCTTGCTGATTTGTCGAGTTCCGACGTTTCGGAAGAAGTCTAAACGATGATGATGATTCATAACAAATGGCGGTGGTGTGTTGGTTTTCTGTACAAGGAGAGATGTGGGTGTATGCCGATACAATACTACTACAATCTCCCCCTCTTGTCGTAAGCTAGTATGAGTAGATATTGTTGAGTTCTTGTTTTAGTATTCTGAATAGAGGGATGTTGTTTGCTAGATGAAATAATATTTGAGGATTTTCCCTTGAGGTAATTCGAAATAGATTCAGTGGGTAGGTTCCACTTTAGGTAATATATATTGGTTGGAACACAAGTATAGATATGTACGACTGGGGGGAAATCGAATTCGATTGTCTTCCATAATTCTCGATCGAACTCGATGGTATGACAGTCAACCGATGTCGTCGGCGACGTTTGTCATTTTTGTCGCCTCTCTTGTGCTCACAATTTCAAGAAACCAAAACCTTACATCAACGTTACATTACAACCAACCATTCTCACACTGCGCATTAACAACAACAACAACAACAACAATATGCCAAGTGTACAACGTCCATCTCTCGTCATCGCTTCCGCTCTTTCCACCCATACACCGCCATGATGATTCGACCAACAACCCATTCTCTGTTCCCCACTTCTTCCTTCTTTCCAACTTCCTTCTTTGACGATGATGACTTCTTTGACTTTTCCATGCCAACCATCATGCCTGCCATGTTGACTCGCAAGAATCCAATGCAGCTCTCAGAGAAGGATGATTCTTTTGTTGTCGAGATGGAAGTACCTGGAGTCCAACTCAAGGACATCAATGTGGAAGAGAAGGACGGCCAAGTGCAAGTGACTGCCGTCCGCAACAATGGAAAGAATTCAGTCCAAACCTACCGAGAAATGTTCTACCTTCCTCCCAACAAGGTTGAGGTAGAGAATCTCAAGGCTACTTTGAACAATGGAGTTTTGTCCGTCGTGGTTCCCAAGAAGACACCCAAGGTGTTGATCATTGAACCAGAAGTCAACACTCCACCTCCAGTGATGAGTACTACTGGTAGCAGCGCCAAACAAATTACTTCGGAGGACACCGCCAAGAAGGATGATTCAGCCATGGAGGAAGATACCAACAAGAAGGAAGCAAGCAAGAAGGCAGAAGAGTATCGCTTTGAAATGGATCTTCCTGGAGTGGATTCGTCGGGTCTAGTCGTGGAGGCCGATGCGGCGGAACGCCAATTGTCTGTGAACGCCAAGCGCCAAACTGCCAGTGGGCGTACCTTGACCATGAACCATTCTCACCAATTGCCTACATCGGTCGATTTGGACAAGGCGCATGCCTATTTGTACCAAGGCGTGTTGACTGTCATGGTTCCTTACTCGGAGTCAGCGGACGAGAACAAGGAAGACGGCGAAGACGGGGAAAAGACTGGTGTCCGCAAGTTCCAAGTCTTGACTCCTGATCAAGAAGACGGCATCCTTCCCATGGTGGAGTCCATGAAGCTCGGCAACGGCGAGGACACCACTGTCCAACAACAAGCCAAGATGGCAGAGGCTGCTACTACCGAAAAAGTTGCGGCCAAGGAAGATTAAGTGACTCCATCCGGATAGAAATAAATTCCTTCTGGAGAGAGTCAAGATTGCGAAGAACAAAGAGTAATAATAGTATAGCAAAACAAGAATGAAACGAAACCTGATATTTGTTGTAGAGTGTAGGTGGCGGTCGGTGGTGTGCTGCTGCCAACAACATTATTGGCAGCAGATCACACATGGGACGTTAAATAGGCGTTTGCTAGGTCACGTAGGCATAAACAGCAAGATGCGGCAGTCGAGATTCCTCCCCTCTTTTGTATACCCCCAAGAAAGGAGAGGCATCCGTTGAGGAGCAATGCAACACGTGTTGTCGCGACGAAATGCGAAGATGAAGTCCAGGAACGAGAACCCAGTACAAACTTTGTTAACAGCATACACAGATCAACGGCAGTGTCTTTCCTCTTGTTGTTGGTGTGTACGTAGTGGAGAGTTGATTGATCGGCCATCCAAAGATTTCCAAATCTCCACACTTTTTTCTTTTTTCCACTACTTGATTGACTACCAAAGGAACAAAGGAATAAAGAAGAGAGAGAGAGCAGCATCATGAAGGCTCGAAACGTTGCTGGCGTAGTTGTCGACGATCGACATGCCATTCCTACTTCTTCTTCCTCCAACGATGCGTCATCGAAATCTTCGTCGTTGCGATTCCTGTTGTTGGATCTTCCCTTGTGGATTCTAGCATTGGCCTTTGCTTTTTCACAAGCTGCCAATCGCTTTTATCAAGGACCCATGCAACATCTCATTGAAAGCTTCCGCCGTCATGAAGGATCCGACCAGTATGGATACTACAACGACTTTCTTCCTGATATTACCTACTATGGTCGTCAATGCGACGAACGTGATATTACTACAACAGACAGCAACGATTTGGTGGTGCCTCCCATGTCCGAACCCGAAGTAGCGGAAGAAATTATGATGAAACATGGAGCTATTTTGGTCAAGGATATTTTGTCCAACGAGACGGCCTCGGAACTTCGTAGGTATTTGGAGACGCGTAACGTCATTCGAGATCGATTGCCTTGGCATGAAATGTTCTGGGGTGATATCGATCGTCTAGCGCTAGGCTTGGGAACCGATGATCATCCTGCTATTGCCAACGCTTTGCAAGAAGTGGGGCAATCTGAAACCTTGAGAAGAGCATTGACGGGTATTTTGGGACCTGACCCTGCGATTGTGGAAACATCAACGTTGACGGCCATGCATGGATGTGAAGATCAAGGTACGTCATGGCCTGCATACTTAGATGTGCTGTTGTTTTTTACAGCATCCTCACTCACACTCTCTCGTTGCACCCAACACCCAATCTAGGCATTCATTCCGACTCGGATTTCTTTGGAAGTTCTCTGCTGTACAGTCGCACGTTCTTGCATTCCTACACCTTGTTCATGGCTTTACAGGACACTTCTAGTATGATGGGATCTACAACGGTGTGTCCAGGTACTCAGTGGTGTGCCAACGAAGAGCTTGGGGATGTTTGCCATGCCAATGGAGCTTTTGAGGCCAGCAGCAACGGTCAAACGGGAATTGATACTGGAATGATCATGAAGGGTGACGGTATGATGTTCAATCAAAATGTATGGCATCGAGGACCCAAGAACTTTGACCCTGAACGTCCTATCAATAGAGTCATGTTCATTCTCACCTTTGTTTCGCGCAAAGAGCTCGAGGCAGGCGATGTACGACAGCAAGGTCTCGGAACATACTACTATCAGCGATGGAATATGTGGGGACACACGTTCGAGGATCTCAAGCATGCCGCCAAAACTATGCTCATGTCCCAGCCCATTGCTGGGTTGAAGGCTTTGGGACTCTGGAAATGGCCTGGTTCCAAGTGGGGAATCCCATGGCTGGAACACTATGCTCGTCAACTCGCCAACAATGAAGATTTCTACGCAGACTATGAACTTCCTGACTTTATTCAATTTTTGGATACCTTGGGAGTTCCCAAGTGGCTCCAAGGAGGATTGTTGGGAGAACGTCAACGACATTTGCAAGAGTTCTACGGAACCCACGATGAAGAAATGATGTGGGAACCCTTTGTCAAAAACATGTTCGCTAGGGCTACCAACTTTTTGACTCAAGTTCATGTGGCTGGCGTTTTGGTTTACTTGGGAATCAACTATTTCTTGAGCCTCCTGCGTCGATCTCCTAGCGAAGGCAATGATTTGCCGGCGGCATTTGGACGAGTATTCAGCATCCATTTTCAGGTTGGTCTCCTAACCCTTGGTCTCTGGTACTATGTCACCCAATGGAGTTATCTCGGAGAGCGTATTCAACAACGTGATACTTGGAGTCAACCCTTTGCCAAACAGACCGACATGAGTCATCTCAAAAAGTCTACCATGCCCACAAGGGCCGATGTTCTTGTTGGCAGCCGTTTCGATGCTCCCTATTTGGCCAGTTTCAACCACGTGTTGGACTACCATCCAGGCAACGTTGCCTTTGCACAAGCCTTGGAAGATTTCTCGGATTCTCCTGAAATGATCAAAGCTCTCTTTTCTCAGCCTGTTGACGCGGTCACTCCTCGTTTCCTACAACAAGATTGGAAGACTGGGTTTTGGACGATTATGGACTCACAAGATGTTGACCAATTTATTGCAACTTCCATGGCAAGTAGGCGTGAACCTATCAAGGCCAAATTGGACGAACATTTGCGAGAATTGTTGGCAGATGCTCGCTTTGGACTCCGACGTGAAGAGGCCATGACAAGCAAACACACTCCGGCTTTTGTTGAAAAGTGGCAATCTGTTCTATTCCATGACAGTGCCACCGTTCCATCAGCCGCCCCTAGTTCCAGTGACAACGTTTTGCCCAGGAGTAAACTAATGGGACCAGTGTCCCTAGCGTCCAAGTTGGAACTGACAGTGTCTCCGGTCTTGGAGGAGCCTTCGTCGATGATGGTGCTCACGCGAAGCGGCTCTCCCAATCTCCGCATTGGAGATGTCGTTCTAGCTCGATGGAGAGATACGAACGAATTCTGGGAAGGACGGATTGTTTACGCTGACGGAGGACGTTTTGTCCACGTTGAGTATGCTCATCCAGAAGGCAAACGATATGGAGCAGTCTCCGCAAATGATATCCAACCATACCAGAGTGTTGTGCAAGGTGACATTTTGTTGTCTGATTTCCAAGGCGAGCTCTGGCCAGTGAAAGTCGAGCGCGTACATCCCCTTGGTCACTGTGTGATCAGCTACGATGATGGAGAGGGCGGAATTGTGGTTGAAGAAAAGGTACCTTTGGAAGCGCTGCGTTTCCCTGCTGCGGGTGCAGCCCCCATCCAACCTAGTTCGGATGAACTGGAAGTGGGTCAAAGTGTCATGGCCAATTACAAAGGCAACGGTGAATGGTTTCTAGCTCGTATTCGAGAAGCCAATGGAGATGGCACGTATGCGGTCGACTATGAAGATGGTGACTTCGAGCCTGATGTCGAAATGGATCAGCTACGACCACTATTGTAGAATTACTAGAGTGTTCCAACTTTCTTGTTTTCCTGTCATCGAATAGAACCACTCTCCTCCTCAAGTACCCTTTATCGGAAGTACCGCTGAACTGCTGTAACCTACCCAGTGAAGGAATAGCCAAAAAATGCTCACGCCGAACGAATTGCGAGGTAACCTATTCTACAATGATTGTCGAAGATGATCCTCGGCGAGGTGTGGTTCATATCAGAGCAGGCTTCCACAGTGGACCCATTTTGACAGATGCAGGGGGATCCCGCAAACCCTCGGAGTTGTCTATTTGGAGACGTAGTCGAATTCCCAGGTAATAGGATTCCCTGTACGGCGGCGGCAGCGGAGATTGTGATAGCACAAGCTCCTAACCTTCCGATGCGTTCTAGATGAAACTAGACCACCTGGGTAATCGAGGAACCTAACTCGGATGCTTTGGTAGCATAAGGAATGATGAATGATGAACGAGCAAACAATCTCCTCCTTTTGGGGGCGGAAACAGAAATGGGTCTCCCCAGAATGAGAAAATCCCCATGTTGTGGTTGCCATTCATGCCTCTTGAGTCTTGAGTCATGAGTTTAACAGTTTCATCTTTGATCGGACGAGTCCATTTCTGGCTCTTCGATATATTAAAATAGTACTCGTATTTCAATGGAAGTACTCGTATCGTACGGGTACCTTGTTACTTGTTATATTATCACTACCGCCGCCTTTCTATTGTTTGATATGGATCCCATTTCGGTGTGTGATTCGTGATTCTGGTGACGACGTCGAGTCGCAGTGGTGGATTATTACTCTCTACTGTAAACAGATAGTCACCTACTAGGTAGTAATACTTTGTAGTATAAAGGAGAGGACCATGGCCATAAAGTTAATCTTCGTCTTCTAGCTAGAGGTACTACTAGTACGTTATTAGAACAAGATAAGACCCAAACACGCCATGTTTGGAGAATCGAATCCAGCAACGCGTGCAAATTGCATGGGGTTTGAAGGATGATGTAGTTGGACAAAACGTCTGAGTAGTACTCATAGCAAGTCCCAGGAATGGAAGGGTAGTTAGTTCTCGATACTGGTCAGCATTGGAGCGTGGCATGTTAAATCGATGTTGTGTCGTCAAAACCTCGACAGCCATTTTTTTCTCGCCAGAGTTCCACCGCCGCGTTGCGTTTTTTATTATTGCTAACCATAATTATGTGTGATTGGAAATTGGAACATCCGCTGCCTGCGGCAAGGGCATATGTCCTGGTCGACATTCTTGATGTGGGAAGGAGGAGGGCGAAGTATTCCAGGATCAAGAGTCAATCGTTCCAAAAAAGTTTCGGCCTCACTCACTCTTCACAAGTTGGGAACGGAAGATTCGAAACCTACGCGGTGCCTAGCATGTCGATGTCTCTTGTTTGGACGATCCTTTTAGCATGTGCTTTGTCACTTTTGAGCCTGGCACAAGCACAAGAAGAAGATGTTACTGTTGCTCTGGTTGTTGAGCCTTTTGAATATGTACACAACTCGTACAAATGGGAGACGTCTGCCGAGATGGAGGTGACATTCACAGAAGATGCGCTATTTGGCAACTATTCCATGCAAATGACTTTTCAAGCACAGCGGTCGTCCACAGCTCATGTTCGTTCTATTTTGTACAGCGGTGCTCATCGTTGTCGAAATGCCGACTACCTGTCATTTTGGTATAAGATCGTTGACCCCTTAGAAAGTCAAGCCACTCTACAAGTGACGCTATTCAACGACCAGGAATGCATGGCAAATGCTGTCAACCACACTACAGAGTGTATCAACCCACAGAATCTGGAAAATTACACTTTTGAAGTTTTGTTGGACCCCACTCAAGGGGAAGACTGGCAGGAACATATGGTAGGCTACTGGTCAGCACCTACCGAATCACTCGACTTGACCAGGATTCACGGATACCAGTTGGTGCTGGAAAGTGAGTCCCCGATCTCCATACAGATTGATCAATTGGCGTGCTATGGGGGAGGGAACATGTTTGAACTCTTTTTCCTCGACGGGGAAGGGGACGACTCAGATGCACTCTTTGATGACGACACATACCAACAACAGTTTTACCTCTCCGACCTATCGGCCAACACATCCTCCATTACATTTTCGGAGGAAGGAACCACTCATGTTGATTATCTTGTTCAAGTCGCAGAATCTTGGGGTGGATTCGTATCTCTCTCTGCCATGGCACGTGCTTCCGCATACTACAACATATCCCAAGTAACTGATCTCATCATTGACTATGAAACAATCGAGGCAGCTTATCCTACGGATACCCTTTCTCTCAGAATCATTCTTCAAGAAACTAGCAACTGCGGAGAAGTGTGCGAAAATGAAGGCTTGGATACCCAGGAACGGTGGTACTCCTTCCACTCTATCTTGGATGGCGTCGGTTCAGGGCAGATGCAGATCCCCTTGGAGGGCGACGTTGTCTCTGGAAGCAGTTTCTGGTTAACAAACTGGGCTGGTGGCCTAGGAAATTCGCAGTTCGACCTCGAGTACATCAAGGGGATGACGGTTGAGCTCAGCGTTGGCGGCTCCTTGTCCGTTGGTGAATATATTTCGGGTTCTTTCGAATTTGGAAACATTCATGTGACAACATCCTACAATATCACCAAATCTAGTGATTCCGAAGCATGCGCTGTTGAGGCCAACTTCTTCGTTTCACCAAGTTTGGGAAATGTGACATTGTATGAATACCGAGCAAGCGACTGCTGTGAAATCTGTAGTCTTGATCCTGAATGTTACATTTGGACTACCAACCTTGTCGGCCATTGCTATACCTCTTCTTATGCTTTACCTGGAGCTGTTACCTTGTTGGAAGCAGATAATCTTGCATTAGGTATTAAATCTTCCTGGACCAAAGATGATCAAAAACGTGGTGACTTCTGTGAACGATGTGATTGCGTTGAATCGGACTCTTTGATCGATTGTCGAGGGAAGGAACTACACATTCTACCATCAACGTTTTCTGAGGCATGGGAACCCAAGATTCTCGATCTCCGCGAAAATGATTTTCTGAGTTTCCTCGGCTGGAATTCGTTCAACTCTTCGGGATTGGCCTCGTCGCTAAAAGAATTGAGGGTATCTCCTACCATGGTATATATCGACCCATCCAATTTGGATATCTTGACAAACCTAAACAGTATTGTCTCTGAAGAGAAATCACAATTCAAGAACATCATCTTTGACAACAACGATTCATTTTTCGGATGTTGTTGCAGTCGTGGTGAGACCAAAGTGGTGGGCGACGATTCCCTGGTGTTTTGTGAGATGTCCTTTACAACCCCTGGGATTGATGCTGTTTACAATGATTTTCAAACGTTCGTTAATCCCACTGTCGTTGCTGTTATGACACCTTCATCCGATTTCATGAGTGAGGCGGCCGAAAGTGCATCAAAATGTGGGGCATACTGTGAAATCAATGAAAAATGTGAATACTTCAGCTACGATGCTCGTGTGAAGAATGCCCAACACGTATGCTACCAGTACGCCGACACAGGCAATGGGAACTCAAACGGTGTGTTGTGAAGATGAACACTATGCCGACGAAGCGAAAACGCAACCTGGGTGGATTTCTGGTTGGACTCCTCAGGTTAGGCATCACTTGCACAACGCGACAGTTCTGTTTTCTGATGATTTTTTGAGGGGTGAGCTTGGGGAGCTAAGCTACGACGTGTCGTTAGGTGATACCCCCCAGCGTGGCGGTGTTTGGATCATTCCAGTAGTCGAAGGCCGTGATGCAGAAAGTGTCCTTATTTCCCCATCGCAGGCAGTTCTTTATGACGCGACTCAGACGGCAACCTTCACAGTATCTTTCCTCGACAAGAGTAGGAACACCATGGTGGAAATACAAAACACAGTCGTCTCGTGTGATGAAGCCTTCGAGTTTGAAGACTCCTCCGATGGAGTAATACGTGCTGGGTTTCGACTCGAAAACGACCACAAAACTCGAAACATTCTCGTAATTGTGTTCTCCTGTGTATCAGCCCTCCTCCTGTTCGTGTCAATTATGCTGTACAGGCGGTCCAAGCGACCAGATGAGTCAATTTGGAAGGTGAGGGTAGAAGAGTTGGCATTTGGGGAGCCACCACAAGTGGTGGGGCGAGGGACATTCGGGCTAGTCTTGCTAGCTGAATACAGAGGTACTGCTGTAGCCGTGAAAAGGGTTATCCCGCCTCGGTCTCAAAAGGGCGCAGCAATGCTAGATCAAGTGTCACGAATGGACATACTCTTGCGATTTCAGAGGACAATGAATCGTCATTCAGTACATCGGAACCACAAGGCGTAACAATGTCTGGATCAGATTCGAATTTGAGGTTTGACGCAACTTCCAGTTTAAACTTCGCTATGAGTTCAAGCAACAACTCCAATTCCAATTCTAATTCAAAATCTGCTTTCTCAACAATTTTCGGGACAAGCGCTTCTTCCAGTTGGAAGAACATGCGTCAGAATTTCATCGATGAGATGAGCTACCTTTCCAAGTTGCGGCACCCCTGCATTACAACCGTTATGGGTGCTGTCATTGACCCCAAAGTTGGAGCCAATGCTGGTCATGGAATATATGCAACACGGGAGTCTCTACGACATTCTGCACAACGAGACCATGATGATTGAAGGCGAGTTGCTACTTACGATTCTACGGGATGTGTCTCTTGGGATGCGGTTTCTCCACGCTGCAGACCCAGTAGTGATTCATGGCGATCTCAAAGCTCAAAACATTCTTGTGGACAACAAATTCCGAGCAAAAGTTGCCGATTTCGGATTGTCGTCCAAGTCTGTAACCACAGCAACTGGAACACCCTACTGGATGGCGCCTGAACTCTTGAGAGGAGAATCTCATAACACCACCGCCTCGGATGTGTACTCCTTGGTATCATTTTGTACGAAGTTTACAGCAGAAAGGACCCCTACGAAGGTGAAGACCCAGTGGAAGTGATGCGCGATATCATGGACCGGAACATCAAGAAGAGACCAACGATGTCACATGATATTCCTCCACAGATCCAAGCGCTCATGGCAGAATGCTATCGAGATGACCCAACGCTGCGCCCTTCGTTTGAGGAGTTGGATATCGGCTGCGGCGCGAAGATGCGTCGGCTATCGAACCCTCACAGAAACCCAAATCGAAGGGTAATTCAGGTCACATCTCGCTTCATGATATCTTCCCTAAACATGTAGCCGATGCATTGGAGGCTGGCCAAACGGTTGAACCTGAACACCGTGATTGCGTGACCATCTTTTTCAAGTGATATCATCAGTTTCACGGATATTTCTGGGTCTCTGGAACCGAGACAAGTCGCCAACCTACTGGATCGACTCTACAACCAAGTTCGACGAGCTCTCCCGCCAACATGATATCTTCAAAGTGGAAACTATCGGGGACGCCTACATGGCAGTGACCAACCTAGTGAAGGATCAGCCACATGATCATGCCAAACGGATTGCTGAATTTGCGATTGATGCAATCAAGGCAGCCAATTCTACATTGATTGTTGAAGATGATCCTGGGCGAGGTGTGGTTCATATCAGAGCAGGCTTCCATAGTGGACCCATTGTGGCAGATGTAAGTGGGAACTCGCAACCCTCGGTATTGTCTGTTTGGAGACGCGGTGAATATTGCATCACGCATGGAGTCGAATTCCAAGGCAGATAGAATTCACTGTACAGCGACGCGCCGCGGAAATTGTGATGGCACAAGCTCCTGACCTTCCAATGCGTTCTCGAGGAAACATTCCAGTCAAGGGGAAAGGAATCATTCACACGTTCTGGGTCAACGAGGAGCCTGATCCTGATGTCGTAGTTGCGGCAACCACCACTCCTTCTTTCGGAAGTACTATGAACGATCAGCTGAGTTCCTTTCTTGGTCGCAAAGTACGGAAGAATGCATTGCCCAAGATGGGGGTATCAACAGTGAATCTAAAGGAAAGCGCAATCGAAGATCTTGGTGTGTGATCGAATGAGTCCGGCCTGTAGGGTACGACGCGACATCATTTGGAGGGGATAAGAAACTGGTGTAGAAATGTACGATTTTATGTTTTTGCATTGCTACCCGCCTGTCTAGGTACTGTTTGTAGTTATGAGCTTCAATCGTAGAAGAGTGTGAAACTGGCGGTCTGCGTGGCAATTGTTTTGTGCAGGGACGGCTTAGACCATGACAAATTGGCGTTCATCACTCAACATGACAAAGCGGCGTTCTGAGCATTGGGGTACATGGTCTGAACTCCAGGTATTGGCAAGGGTAATGACATGGAGCTACTGTCAAGGATCTCGTAAGAGGAAGCATTGTACGTTTCTTCATTGGCTGGAGTCGATGTGCAGTGGCGCAGGACTTCATGACCGCTCGGAAGAGCTCATCGCCTTGGCGAGGCGGAACTCGGAGTAGTAGTTATGGGAGAGGCAACATCGTCTTTGGGAGGTGCACCATCATTCCAATGAAGAGAGGATCTTGAAACGGAGACTCCTTGAAAATCCAAGATCTTGAGGGTTTTGGGGTTGCTTGGCGTCATGCTCGACGACGGCTTGAAAGAGTGGGTCAGCATAGGCGTGCGTCATGTTGGCTGGTGTGTTGCGTTTAGTGTGTAACAAAACTGTGCGTTTGGTGTTGGATATTGAATTGGATGAGGAAAGGCAAGAAGCGGAGAATATGAAATGAGAGAAAGAGTCCCCCAGATCTGCCTCATCCTTCGGGTTATCCTTCGTGTATTAGAGTTCCTGACAAGGGGGTTCGGATCTCTATGACGCCAAGGCATGAGCGGATTCTCATTTCCTGTGAATCTCCCCGCCCCGGCGTTGTTGAGAGCGTGCATGTCTATGCTTCCATCCGACATTGGACTCAATTGATTCAAATCGAAAAGCTTCTATTGAGTAGGCTCGCCATTCGTCAGACAACCAGACGAGGTGCGTGTTTCAGAGTAGTAGTTGGTTCTTCGCCACTACTCCATCATCCCTACGAACACCACCACCGCTGCAGCACGCACTCACACTTCAAGAGTTTTGCGTTTGTGAACAATCCACGTATTTCATCCACCAATAGTCTCCATTTTGAAGCGCAACTTAAGAAGGTGGCCTTTTCTCCATTCAATATTGGCCCTCCTCTGCATGTCATTTATGAAGAGACCGTACACTTCTTCTATAGTGCAGAAGTACTCGCACGGAAGTACATGTGCACTGCTGTTCGGTCGAGACTCCTCCTTGTTTTTAGTGTGAAGACCCGACTTTCTTAGAAGGGTATCATCAGATTCTCGCGTTTCTCTCAATCCCATGAAAGTAATATCGCAATTTCGCGTTAATCGATGCAAATGAAAGAGATGTCTTTGATGTCTTCTCTTTATGTGAAAGTGGCACTGGCGAGTGATTTGCAACCTGAAATTCGCAGGTTGGGTCCGGTTCGATCTAATGGCACGGTGTTGAATTCGCCACTCTGGCGCTTGACTCAGGTCAGCTTCAAAATAAACGATGTCTTGACTTAAACAAAGTGCCCACTAGTTTCTATTTCTGCCGGCACAAGCTGGAAGTGGTGGGTTTCGTTGCTGTACTTCAACAACCGCTGATAACCAGTAGCTCCTTTTTTACGGGTCACCATCATCATGCCGAGGTCGTCGTTCGTTGGTGTACAAGTGCAGTCTGTAGACTTCCAAAAATATTTCTGCTACGCAAAATCTCCGTATCATTTCCCAACCATGGCGCTGACACTTCCTGGACATCGAAAGAAAGTAACAATCTCCTCCGAATACAACATGTCCACAGACAAGCACTCTGCCCGTCAAACGAGTAGTTGCAAGAGATCCCCAAGACGAGAGCCTCGACGAGGAGTTGAAAGACACAACAGCGCAAATCAATCCTCATCCTCCACAACACTTAGTACCTCATTACCTCCCAGACCGGCGCTGACCCGGTTTTCCAAGAGTGTCAATGACCTTTCCGCTGAAGTCACACGCCAATCTTGTCTCAAGAAGCTAGGTAGTGCCGACAGTGACGGATCAAACTGTTGGTCTATCAACGGCAACAAGCCCCGTCGAACGCAAAAGGCTTCCTGTTCTCCTCTCAACAGCAGTCGAGTCTACTTTGGAAATGTCACTATATTGAATTCCCTACAACCATTGGTGATAATCCAGAAGTCATGGAAGGTTGTCCGATTGCTCTCGATCCCAATCCACTACAAGTTGATGGATCCATCGCGACCACCGTTCTACCGGTTCAGGAATACGAACGAAAATCCCCCAGATCCACAATCCGAACCAGTATGAAACACCTCCATTCTCGCAACTACTACGAAGTCCGCCGGCTTAACCCTGCAGAGCGTGAACATCGATTACAAATGGCCGGTTACTCTATTGCTCAAATTGAACAAGGCGAGAAGAATGCGGCCAAGGATAGAAAAAGGAGGATCCGTTCCATTCGACAAGTCCAGTGGGATGGGGTGGTCCTCTTCCTCGAGTATACGCGACGAGGATTGCGAAAGATCATTCCAGTGTAAAAAGGTGATGGATCAGGATGCCTATCTGTGTGTTTGCTAATGGCATACAGTATGCGGGACGGTACGGTCGGGAGAGTGCCACCAACTATATTGTACATAATGGAACCAAAAAGAATGATAGAGCTTTGTCTTTCTCCACTACTTATTAATTTCTAGAATGGCATTACTACTACTCTACTCTTGCCCGTCAAGCAACCATGTCGGGAGGTTTGATAGAGGAGTTGAGAGTTGGTAGAATTCTTTTTGTCCACGCCAATCATGGTTTTGTGAAGGCCCAGAGCGCCAGGTAGTCGTGACAAACTGGTTGGCGTGTTTTCACGCTAGCTAGGAGAAACCCGCGTGAAAAAAACAAAACTCGGTTATACTACCTAGGTAGCTAGCTAGTAGTACTATCAACAGTCGACTTCAACAGTGCAGAGCATCACAATCTCCTACAGGTTTGGACAAAGTTAGCCTGCTTCGTTGCTTGGTGCCCCCAGGACTCCTTTTGATAGATGTATTGGCATCAATTCCGGATACCTTGGCAGCAAATACAGCATAATATCCTATCCCATAGACAACGCACTTGGCCTCCATGGCTAGCAACAAATCAACAAAAGTGTCATAGTAAGCTTCCGGTGGTCTTCCTTTTTGCTTGTCGATGTGAGCAGTTTCTTGGCTGACATCTCGCGCTTTTACCCAAGAAGTTGTCGAGACGGGCTTCACTATGGAAAACAGCGCCTGATCCACCTGGGTATGATTCGCTTGAACAAATGCTGGATCTTGAAGTTCTATAGAGACGTGCCGAACGAGATCGTTGGAGTCACTCATGAAATAGACAGGCAACCTGTTTGGCTCGACATCAGCGCGGAAGATGTCGATGTAGTAGTATGGTTCAAGGCTAGAGAACATCCCAAGGCCTTGGCAGCTACATTCAATGCAAACTGTCGTGTTTCACCTTCCCAGGGAAGTCCTGTTTTGTCGGCAGTGTAGGATGGATTCTTCCCTACAACCATGACGCCGTAGTCTGTAGCCTTTGGGTGCCGAACTCGACAATGCACCACATTGTACTGATGCGGTATCAAGTTGAGGCTTTGTCGAATGCCATCAACAACATTCTCTACCTCAAAGCTGGGTCGAAAGAATAATCGAAATATATTGCCAAATATGGGAGCTGAATGTACTTGGTTCCATGAAGTTGCTGATACACCAACACGACTTTGTCGTTCGGAACATGAAGGAGATCTGACTGAATTGGGAAACTCTCGTTCTAGGCGCTCCTCTAGAAATGATTCACCAAGATGACCGAGAATACGGTGGCGTAGAATCTTAACGGGTTGGAATTCTCCGGTACGAGCTCTCTCCAAGGCAGCATCGATATGTTCCTCCCAAAACTCTGCAGTTGGCGCAGCATCATCGTAGCCAGCAAACAAGGATGTTTGATTGCGAACAGCATGCATATCACCAAATCCAAAGTGAGCCTCGACAGGAACCCGCCAATCCAAAAAGAGGGAAGATGGAGGAGAAAATGCGTCGACCTGATGTATGGCGTTCGGAACCAGAAAATTTTCGAGAGATCTAGGTCGTTGCCAGGCCATTAATAGAACACGGTTGGTAGCATGCGCCAAATACAAATCCCAAGGTAGTTGACCAATGCGGTCGTGTAGACCTCCACAGAGCCCCAGACAAGTTCGAATCAACAACTTGGGGGCGTTGGGGTTCGTGAACAATTCCATTCCAGGAAACTCTTGTCTCATTTGTGCATGCCATTGTACGTATTTGACGACCCAAGGAGGTAAATCTTCAGAGCCATTCAACGAATGATTGTAAAACGGTTGGTCACTTTCTGAATCGCAAATGTCTTTGGTGCTGGTGGACCGGAGTTTTGTGGAATGCTTTGGGGGTGCATACTTTTCGATTCCATGAAAAGAACTCTTTGATTTCAAAGCAGAACCAACAGTGTCATGGATTTCTAACTGATAGTGCAACTGTAACATCTGACCCACAGCGAGAACCACATACATCCAAACTACAAGGAGCAACTTGGAGTTGGACGAAAGCTGCAGGCATTGCGCATGTTGAGATCCTGATGACTTCTTGCTTCCAGTAGTAGCGGTGATGGTTGAGTTCTCTGGATTCCTCATTCTAGAATGCTTTCTAGAGAAAGCAGGCTAGAAAGCATGTGGTAGCACTGCTCTGATGGGAAGGTATGAGTAGTAGTCCAACGGAGGATGGTGACGATGAGGGTACTAATGGGCAACGTATTGTTGTTGTTGGTTGGTGTTGTTGGTGGTGATTCATGGGATCCGATGATTCATGAATGTGAAGCAGCGGAAGATGTCGCGACAATAATAGATTTGTGTCGTAGGACATCGCTAGTCAGCTTCACATACATCACCACCGCCGACCACCGACCACAACATCATCATTTTCCTCTTTCTATTACTATTTCTTGCTTGTCTCCTCGTCGTCCTCCCACCACCCCACAACAATAGACGCGTTGCAACTCTCCCAGGAACAATAATATCTCAACACAGCAACAAAATAGAACTAGTATATATTTATCATTATCACGCAACAATCTAATGCTCCCCTTCTGCATGCAGTAGGATAGCCTCGATGACCAATTGACAATGAAGGGCCACACATCACCATCCAATCCAATCAGGATCGCAAAAATGCCAGGACAATCCAAACAGATCCATTGAGTTCTGGCCCAAATAACGCTGTGATGTTCCCCAACGTAAACCAACCAGCAGCAGTACGCAAATGCCAAAACTCCATACATACCGAACAATATCACCCAGTACCAACGAAAATCACTTCTGATGTAATCAATCACAATCCCCAATGACGACCAGAAACCCAAGAACAGACATGGCAAAATCACGGCCCATCGCGTCCAGCCAGTGCCAGGTCCAAGTCTCCTCATCACGAAGCTATCACCTTCCCAACAGAAAACGCTATAGCACATCTCAGTAAAGGAGAAAAGTACAACAACCATATTGATGTAGGTATCCGTCACAAAGGAAATTCCCTCACATCTCTCCTCGGGCGTTGGTGGCCTCCCGGCAAAGGCAAATCCAACGCCAAAGTTGACGGCCTCTAGGCCCATAAAGAAGAGTTCCTCTTTCCAATCTCTACAGCAGTATCCTCTGAACATTGTATGAACGATGTTCGACCAGAAAATGAAATTAAACGCAGTCGTTCCAGCCGCTAGTCCGATCGCCCAGCGGGCTTTTGAGTCGGTTGCGTCCACAAGGTCATCGTTGCTTGTACATGGCACCGATGAAGTCGGGGCAGGAGTCGCTTCTTGGATTTCTTCGAACAAGATTATAGTTTCTGTCAGATTCCATGCACACCAACCTTCCGTTGTATTGGAGTGTTCAGGGAGCCAGCTCTTGTCGAGTTGAGCTGGAACATATGCCATCTCTGGAAGATCTGACCACGCACAATCGTATCCCACGCACATGGGTACCACTTGAAAGTTTGTCTCGTGGTACAACACTGCTCCGTTGTTTTCGTTGTGTATGCAATAATATCGCCACTTTTGCTGTAGAGCAATTCCGCCCCAGGCATAACATGCCTGGACCAATTCTGAAAAATCAAAGATGTTGCTATAGTCGATGGTGCAGGAAACATCGAGGCAACGGTCGGTATATGAAGGATGTGTCCCAATATCATAGTAATAAAACCAAGTGTACATCAAATCACTCGTTTCGCGTTGACAGGTAGCGTCGATCGTTGCCAAGCACACCGGCAACTGATGATTCAGAGTCAACATTCTCACGAACAACGGGAAAAGAAGAGAGTGCCGAAATAACATCTTCCTGATTGACCGGACATTAACTGAGTTCTAGTACTGTTGTGCTTCTTCGGCTCAGAAGTGCAGCGTACGAATAAAAGATAGCAGGCAGCTGGTGGGTTTTGCTGCTTCCTGCTGAGTGAGGCTTCCATCGATCTTGCGGTTACCACCAACGTTAGTACTAACACAACATAGAAGTCATGGGCGCAACAACGACAAGCGTGATTCTGAATAATAGGAGGTACTAGTAGTTAGTAGGTCCTATTCAACAATTAGTACGGTACTCAAGTGGAAGTACTAACGTTAGCACTACTACTAGTAGCACTAAAGGTGGTGTTGTTGAACATGACTTGAAATTCTTAACAACCGGGGCTGAGAGCCATTCTGAGTTCTGAGGTGAATTCGGTTCGTGAATGAGTCTACATAGGTCCACTCTTCATTTCTTGGAAGTGGATTGATTCACATTAGGATCAAGGAGCAACAGCAGTAGGTCAACAAATCGGCCTAGAGGTAGGAAAGTAGCAAACGAATAGGTTTGATGGCATAGGCACTAGCATTGGAATTTCCAATCGGTCAATCTCATTCCTGATTGTCCCCCGCACACAGTAAAATGAGCTCAACAATCATCTGAACAAGAAAAGCCGTAAAGTTACCATCGATTCCAGCAAACATAGCAACAAGGCCAGGTACGTCCAAGCACACCAACTGTGTTCTTGCCCAAATGATGTGATGGCGTTCTCCTTGGACAAAAATCCAGCAGCAATATGCAAATGCCAGCAACTCCCATATTGCAAACGGAACCACCACGTACCATTTGACCTTTGCCAGGATAAAATCATAAATCAAACCCACACATGCAAGGTAGGCGAACAGTAAAGCAGGCACAACTACGATCCACCAGGAGAAACCTGTGCCAGGTCCGAGTCTTCGCATAACAAAATTGTCACCCCCACAACAGAAACAGCTGTATGCCAACTCTAGGGCTGCAAACAGGACCACAACCGCCCCCACCTGAGTGTCTATTGTCGTTTCAGCAATGGCTCCAGTGATACATCTCTCTTGGGTCGGCACTGCACGCCCCGCGAAACCACAACCAACACCAAAGTTGAGACCTTCTAGGGCCATGTAGAAGACCCCATCTCCCCAATCGCCAGTACATTGTCCTCGGGTCATCATATGCAACCTATTGCTCATATACAAGGCACCGAATGCGGCAAATCCGAATTGAAATGATCGCTTCCAAAGCGGCCAATCTGTCGAGGATGACTCGTAGTCTTCACATGTCCATATGCTGGTGTCACTTAAATTCCATGTACAAGTTGCCATTCCTGCAATTCCGTATGCTTCTTGTGGAATCCATCGGAGTAAGTGCAGAGGAACACTCCTGTTGGTATGATCAGAGAGGAGGGTAGTACTATTGGTAACTGCACAATCGTCAATGCAAATGGGGACATCGTGGAAAAAAGTTTCATGAAGTAACTCCTCGGAGGAACCCGATTCGTTCCAACATGCATAGTGCCATGTTTGTCGTAGGGATGCTCCGCCCACCGAAGTGCAAGCTTGGACCAGAGAAACTTCGTAAAAATCCTCAGTGTATGCGACAAAGCACGACGCATTTTGACAGTAGATATCATACTCCACTAGATCATAAGTTTTTTCATGCCTGGCAAACCATGAATGGACCAATGTATCCGACTGTTCTTCGCACGAAACGTTGTTTGTAGTATTGTCCCAAATGGGAAATGAAATATTCTCTTGTCGGAACATTATGATTGCATCCGACAGTTTCCAAGTGCAACTTACAGTTTCATTTCCATGTACCGATACCCAGGAACTCAGGAGCGTAGGAATATGAGGCATCTCTCGAAGATCTGACCCTGCACAGTGATATCCAACGCATAGAGGTACATCTCGAAACATGGTTTCATGGAATGGGATGGACTCAATGCTCCCCTCCTTGTTGGTACATTCATAATACCACTGCTGTTGTAGAGGTATCCCATTCCACCAATAGCAAGTTTCGACCATTGCTTCTTGCTTGTCAAAATAGTTTCCATAATCGACGGTACAGGTATGGTTGGGACAATTGAGACGCTGACTGGTATCATCCTCTATATCATAATACTGAAACAAATTCTTCACTAGGAAATTAGTCTCCAGTTCACATGTCGGGTCAATCGTTGCCGCGCACAAGAGCAAGCGATAGTTGATCGTCACAGCGGCAGCGAGGTATGACAGGACGAAGTTTAGATGTTGCATGATCTTGTTGAGCAAAGGGGTGTCGCGATACCAGCAGGTGCTACCGGCTTTGTCCGTAGTAGTGGCATGACGCGATGTGCATGCATTTTGACGAGTAGAGTGCTGTAAGTGCAAACGAGAAAGATACGGTAGTTGTTAGTCGTTCAAAGAAAATCTCTTAAGAGCCGGTGTTGTAATTCCTTGTGTTCTTTGGACTTTGAAGTCTCTCATGGACGCCCAAAGGATTCATAGATCATGGAACGCCATTCGGGAATGAGAAATGCCAAAATGTTCAAGATGGAACAAGGACCACGGTTTTCCTCACACAACCACCACCATAGACCTGTTCATTTCCAACTGATGACAGCGGGCCAATTCGTCTTCACTCATCGTCATCATCCCACCCATCGAGCAAGAAACCAAACACCGTACAGAGATACTACCGCCAGAGTACAGATTTTTCGCATCATGCATGTTCTTTTGTTACGTTGAATCCTTTTCCACTGTTCGTCGTCCTCTTCATCTTCCAGCTTCTGCATTTGCTTTTCGCAATCTGGATCCTGTGACGATGGGGAGCTTTCTTGGAGCAATCTGGTTGTTGCCGTCATGGTTGGACACAAGTTCTTGCTAAGAGGGCAATCAGCAGTAGAGCGTGACAGTTATGTGAGACGGCAATGTATTGGTATCATGTTGTTGTTCGAAGGTGGGTGTCAACGGAAGGTCTGTATAGCTTGAGAGACTCTTTCTCGACAAGGAATGCGACAATATACTTAGACCTTGCTTCCCCAGCCATGCCCATACACAAGCATTGTAAAATTTATCGGTAACTGTAAAATAGCGCTCAACGGGGCTACATGATGGTATCTGATGGATCGGCGAGCGTGTTGTTGTTGGTAGGTACGAGTAGTAGAAGACCGACCTCGATGTTGTGCTGCAAAATAGAAGATTCGCATTGGAGCACAATCGACTCCAACTAGAGCAACGAATTCAAACACCACATTATTAATTATAGTAGACCTCGTTGGGTTTGGCCTTCCGGCAGAAGGATTATGGGTTGGTATCGGCTCTGTAGATATCCGTGTATGCCTACATCGTGCAATTCTCATTGCAATTGCATGCAATGCGACGTAGGACTCGCTCGCGCCAGCAAGCGTCGAAGCTGCTCGTCATCCTAGGTTGGACGGGATGCAGTACCAGGTTGTACGTACCTATGACGGGTAGAGTGGAGAGGTCGAATCCTCTCGGAGAGGTGGGCGATCGAATTTTGGGGTTCGATGTTGAAGGTGCTTCTTTCCCGCCTCCTCCTCGTCTCTTCTATCTCTTCTACGGGGAGACGGTAGTAAGAGATTCGCTTGTGAAAAATCGTGAGGTATCCTCCACCACGAGGAGGATCCAAGCAGCAACACGAGATGAAGATGAATGAGGATGATGCTGCAAAGGTATTTGCTGCTGCAATCATTACCAATACCATTAACAGTAAAGAGGAATGAAAAATAGAATAGTAGGTACAATAGTAACTCATTAGAAGGTAGTAATAGTTCTAGCTTTCCATAGAGTAGCCTCCAATGGTAAGATGGAGGAAAAAGCAAAGGCTACCGAGCCCCAAAAAACTCCTTTTGCAGCTTCTTTGGTTTACAACAACGTTCCCTGTTTCTCCTGCGACATGCTTTTCTGACTTCCAAGTCGGTAACAGCATCTTGCAAGATGGCACGACGCTCCTCAGGAGTCATACGGAGTGTCTCGGGATACTGGCGGGCATCAAGATTCATGGATCGATGGCTGTTTTCAAACTCATCGACAGAACACTCAAACTCCTCGGAAGGTTCCCAACCCAACTCCAAGGGACAACCCAGGCGACAAAAGGGATGCTCGCCCATGACTTGAGGATACGAGCGCACTTGGACTTGCCAAACCGCACATGCTTACAAGAGCTGCTGGAAGCACCACTGACATCGGAATCCATCGCTGAGAGTGGAACGCTCACTGCTGGATCGGTGATGACAGGCATCCGGTCGAGTCAAGACAAGGCTGGCCTCATCTTCCGACGGACAATCTTCCAAGGCCTTGTTGAACCAAGAGCGTTGGTGGCTGCTGCTGCTACTACAGGAGGTTGCGTTGCCCAGAGATTCCAAGTCTTCCGAAGACTTGGAGTTGCGTCGGGACTTGCCAAAGCGCAACGAAGGAACAAAACGAAGAGATCCGTCACGGCCCATGGTTATGTACTACGTTTGAGGGATGATAGGTGATGGGTGAGTGAGCCGGAAAGGAAAGGATGATATCGGTTGTGATTGTGATTGTTGAATGAAAGTGTGCAAGAAAGCAAAATTGTGGATGTTGCCAAACAAGTTGTCAAGTTGTGCAACAAGAAGGCCGTTCCGACAAAGAACCAAAAAGGATGGGACACAAGAACTAAACTTTGCTTGTGCAGCTCCGAGTTTTGGGCTTGTTCGGAAAAAGGTTTTGTGGGTGGTTGTGTGTGGGTTGACTCTGTGTGGGATGTGTCTACCACTAACTAACTCTTTGTGAAAACCGTGTGGCAAGCGCGTACTACAACCTACTAGTACGGGCTGGGTCCACCGGCAG
Organism: Nitzschia putrida; assembly: GCA_016586335.1. Lineage (NCBI taxonomy): Eukaryota > Bacillariophyta > Bacillariophyceae > Bacillariales > Bacillariaceae > Nitzschia > Nitzschia putrida. Next base: position 3,615 of record BLYE01000074.1, on the reverse strand, counting down.
TTACGTGATTTTTGTCCTATTTCTCAGAGGAACGGACTACCGTGTACAACTCTCTACTAATCCTACACAGTTGAATCGCCGATCCAACAGAGAGGTCCCAAAATGAGCTGCGTACCTGCAGTACTCATTTCTACGAAGGAGTCCACCACGCAATTTCACCTCCCGTTGGGGAAAAATCTCCATGCTCTGCCGACGGGTAAATTTTAGGCCTCGACATCACGACGTCCATACAACACACCACCAACTACCTCATCTTTCCGAAACGTCGTACATTTTGGTAAAGTTTCAACTGATACCCCGCGCTACCGATCTACTACGATTACTCACCCTAACAACGAGTACACGCAGTATGGGAACTCCACCAATCTGTCATTTAAGCACCCACCCGTCCAAGTTCCAGAAAGAGGAAAATAGACCTCCAATCACTACTCCCTCCCTTACTACTACAGGAGGGTTTGACAAGGAGTTTTGAACTTGCGACAACCTTCTCTTGTTTCTGCTTTAATATCATTGCCCCACCCGAGGCCTATATATTGGATGGTATGACCACCTACGCTGCTAGCGGTACGGTCGGTGGTACAACACCTCCTCCACCCGGAACATAAGGCGATGAAGAGTGAAGTCGGCAACTGTAGAATGGCCACAAGTGCCGGAAGAGAATCCTTTCTTCCTTTTTTCTACTAACTACCGTAACTCCTTTTTTCTACTAGTACCACAGCAGCAGCTGGCTGCGAGCTGGGGGGAGGAAGGGGGACAAGGACGACCTCGCTTCTCGCTGCACAACACAGTAGGGCAACTACTAGCGTTAGTACGATGGAGGGAAGGCAGCAGAATGCATAGAGTCGTGGAGAAGGGGGTAGGGCCCGCACCACCACGATTTCGAATCTTTGCTTGTTCTTGCTTCGCACTAAAAATAGCAATAGCTAGAGAAGGCCCTTCTTGTCAATATTATTCGCATTCAGCCTCCTATCCATGACAAGGAAAACATCAATTCATTCTGATGATTCTTCCAAAGCCAATTGGCTGATTTTCTATTGTTCTGACGACTGGTTTCGCTTCTCCTACGGTAGTAGACATGTTCTTCTAGAACAAAGAGAAGCCAATTTCATTAATTTGTTTAGATTGGGGGTTTTGGGTTTCAGATTAACTGAAGTTCATCAAGAAGCCACAACTACTAACGTTAGTAGTTACCGTAGTTCCAAAGCAACCACTACTACTGTTGTACTACCTAGTACTACTACCGGTAGTAGTGTTAGTAGTAAGAGGAAATCCGTCATACATCATCGTTCAATCGAAGTTTCGTGGACTGGAGAAAGGATTCCACTTCTCTTCTTTGTCACTCTTTCCAAAAGCAACACGAATACACGAATGGTTCTGACAACATGCGGTGTCCTGTTTTCTTTGGAAAGATGGTGGTTGGCGACGCATGATTGGACCAGGAATGGAAACAACGCTTAACTCATAAGTTTTGCTACAGTTGTACCTAGAGGTAGTTCATTGATCTTCATCATGAAAATGCACAAAAGTGCTACTAGTACTACGAGCACTACTGATCCTGCCCTGCAAGATAGAGTCAACAACAAACCTTGCCAGCAAGCACTTCTCCCTACTACTAACGTCAGTACCAGTACTGTACGAGCAGTACTATACCAGCTTTAGTACCTTCTTGTTCGCTCGCAAACGAATGTTGAAATGATATCCTTGCGTCAACGGCTTTAGCACCAAAGCTTGTGTATTTGAAACGTGCCCACCGGACACCCTCGTCAATGGGAACTCTTTGCTACAAGGCACTTTTTGTCCTTTCAAACTCCAACCCTCGACCGTTGACTGCCACATCATTCTTTCTGGGGTGCGAACTGGGAGATTGTTCAATTTCGAAAAATGCGCGCGGTTTAGCGTGTTGGCAAAATCGAGTGAGAGGGCCCGACGCAAGAACCAAACACATCCACGTTATCCTGGACCTGTGGGGTGTCGAACTGCGAAATCGTTAGTTGAAACGAAGTGCGTGCACTTCTGCCCTGCCATTGTTCAATTGTGTGCGTTAGTTGGAGAGGCCATACGGTTCTCAAGTTCCGTGTTCAATTATTTGCAGAACTGACCTGCCATTGTTCAATTCTAGAAGTGTATGCCGACAGGGCATATACGGTTCTCGAGTTCTTTGTTCAATTGGGAACAGAACTGTCGTGCCATTGTTCATTTGGAGAAGTGTACGTCGTAAGGGCTTATATTAGTAGGCCTATCTCGTTTTGCAATATTATGGACTTTTGGCCTCCTATTTCCTATTTTTTCTTGTCGTGCTGCTCTTCTTCTGCTTGCGGTGGTGGTGGACGGAGCGAGGACGGAGGAGTAAATAAGAACGCACTACGTCGTTGTACGGTACCGTACCGTCTGGTACTCATACCCAATACCCACCACCACTCTGCGTCGATACCGAGCGAATATTGAACACTTTGCCTGGTCTTGTTGTGTGGAAAGCTGCTGATCTGGCCTTGCCTCCTACCGGACAATGCAATTTTAGTCCTACTACGAGTACAGTGGGTAGTACTTCGTAGTATACTGTTCAGATCATCTGCCAAATACTGTAGATCTATCATGCAACATCGTCTAAGATGAAGATACCTACCTCCTCATAGTATATATTACTATTACCCATAAAGGCCTATGGGCGTATATATTTGTTTTCACGACTAGTTGTGCACAGTACACTTCTGACTCTCATTGTGCAACGAGAAACGATTGAACAAGGGGGTTAGTTGGAGGGGTGATTGAACAATGTCACACCAGTTCCGTACGCCTGCGGAAGTGTGGACACGTTCTACCGGGGACGAGCTAGCGAGCGGCACTTCGGAGCATTACCGCGCTTCCGTCAAGCAGACGCGACACGAAACTCAAAATTGAACAATCTCCCTGGAAAGTGGATAGGTATCTTGGAGCAGGCACAGCTACTGAAAAACGTTCCAGTCTTTTGCTTCCTTGGTACGGCTACCAGTAATGATATCAACTAGTTACAAAGCTACCGACATTGCTTTCTACAATTGTTGAGACTGTAGTTGTGGTGTTATCGGCAACTGAAATCGTTTTGGCGCTGAGCTTCTGGAATGGCTGTCTATTTCCGTTGCCTTTCTGACACCTTCAATCAATACAGTGAGGTGCATGATTGTGGGGTACCACACATGCAACGTTCCTTCAGGCATGTTGTGGGATGTGGGTGTCTTGGACTCTGGAAAAAGACAGAACTATTTCTGTAGTTGGCACTTGAGTAGTTTCGTAATCACCCGATTTAGCCGTTTTAACATCTTCTCAGCTGAAACTACGAGACAGATAAGGGAGGAGACACAGGCAGACGTCATTGTCTTCTCCTTGTTAGCCTCGTTGCCAACTTCTTTGCAGGAGGTAAGTTCAACTACCTAGTTTCAAATGAATTCATAGTTGAGTGCAAAACTTCATGGCGTCTAAAATAACAATGTAATCTATGAGAAGCTGAACTGAGTGTAGCATCGCTGGGAGGATCTAAGCAGCAGGGTTGGTGCTGTTCCTTCTAGTAGCAGGCGATCCTAGGTTCATCCTGGCCAGTTTGCGGAAGATCTTTCCAGAAGACTCAGCAAGCTCATTGAA
>BLYE01000073.1:0-48951 GCA_016586335.1 Nitzschia putrida | reverse complement strand
CGAGATCCCGGCAAGAAGGCGAGTGCCGAGTACGAAGAGAGCTTCTGTCTTCAAGATCCGCAGACACCTGAGACGTACTGCGAGTTCCGTGTGCTTCTGGATGAGTATTTCCAGAAGGCTGCAATCACCACGCTTGTGCAGAAGAGCCAGGTGGTAGATTCCTTGTTGACTGGTACTTCCAAGATCAACTGGCAACGTTGCAAGGCTACATTCGATAAGCTAAGTGACGAACCGAGCGAAGAGAACAAGGAACCCAAGAAGACTTGGGCCACGCTCATCGAATTCTTTGCCCTCACCATCTGTGAGTCCAACTACAGGCAGAAGCAACGTCGCTTTATGGTCCGCAAGTTGAAGAAGCCTTCTGATATGGCCGTGAAAACCTTCTACAACAGGCTTATCAAGATGAATCAGTATGTGCCCTACCTACCTGGGGCGAGGGAGGAGTTCCCGTGATATACATGGGAATGTCGGAGAATTTGGTTTGCCTTGTTTTTTCTTCTAGCATCAATGCGACTTATCTCAAGAATGTCGCGATTCCATCTCTTTCCATCCCGAACAGTGAGGTGCGATAAGAGTGGAATAACAACGAAATAACAGCGAAATAACAACGAAAATCAGCGATAATAACGACGAGAAAAATGAGTGCAATCATTTCGTTGAATACGACTGAAAGCTCGAACTTGCAGTCACTTTTCACTCGTGGAGAGAAGGGAGTAGCAACAGCGAGCAGTGGCATAGCAGCTACGTACTTTTCTATTGAGCATCTCTTCTCTATACGACTCAAATCGGCCTGATGTTGTGTTCTTTAATTTATCAAGCACTTTGGTCATTGGGGTAGTAGAAAGGCTTGAATTGCGTTTCAACATCCAAGTTCTTTGCAAGAACAATGTACGTGACCTTTGCAACAATATTTTAAACCCCACTCCTCACTACTACTAGACTAGTAGTGGGTGTGTATGCAGTAACAAGATGTACTTAGTATGTGCTCAAGAGCAGTATAGCTACTACGGGTAACCTACTACTCCTCGTACCATTCTGAGTTTGTAGGTGCTGCCACTTCTCTCTCGTGCTTTGGCCCCCACAAAACCTGCACGTACGATTTCGGTAGCATTGGAGTTGTACTCTGGTAGAGAAAGCGACCTCGAATAACAGCGAAATGGCAGCGAGATAACACAACGACCTCGCATAACAGCGAAATGGCAGCGAAATGGCAGCGAAATAGCAGCGGAATAACAGCGGAATAACAGCGAAATGTGAGGCTCCACAGCGAACGGTATTTTTCGTCGTTATTATTTCTAGAATGATGACATCGATCAGACGTGTGGATTCTGTCCAACACAAATTGAAACAGGAAAATATTTTATCCGACATTCCCATGAATGCCACACAAACTCCTCCCTCGCCCCTGGAAGTGGTGGTGCTATGCCGGACGATCAGATCCGAGAAGTGTTCATCACTAGCCTTCCGGCTTGGATGGAAACGATGTTGCGCCAGAGCGCTTTGGAATGGGACGACATGGAAGCGGTCTCGGACCAGAAATTGCTCACCTATTTGTCGAACGCTGAGCTTATTGGCCGCATGGTTAACGGAAACGGCCAACCCAACAACGAGAAGAAGCCAACTGCCGTCAAGGCAAAGAAGGGTGCTGCAAAGCACAAGACCTGGCATTCTAAGGAATGCACCTACTGCAAGCGCAAGGGCCATTTGGCTCAGGACTGTCGTTTCAAGAAACGTGACGCGGAAAAGAACAAGGCCGCTGAAAATTTCAACATGGAAGTTGAGGAGAACGCAGAAGCGATCCAGGAATTGATCAACAACCTTCACGAGGTAAGTCAACACGAACATTTCGTACATGTGCTAAATACCAAGACTAGAAAGCCTCACATTGCACCTGACTGTCGAACTCTCACTGATCTGACAACAGAATTAGTGGTAAAAATATTAGCAGAAGACGGCAAAACAGCCGATATTATTCTCAAACGAGTTCTAATAGACACAGGATGTAGTAAAACTATCATCAAAAGTAAGAAACTATCTAAGGAGGAAGCACAGCTCCTAGATAAAAAGAAAATTTCCAAAGAAACCGTCTGGACAACCAACGGTGGCTCGTTTACAACGAAACATGAGACCAAAGTAACAATGGTTCTCCCCGAGTTCACCAATAGTAGGGAATTCGAAGCAACCATCGCAATAGATGAGTCTACGCAAAACAGCAAGTATGATATGATCATCGGACGTGATATTCAACGCCAACTAGGCCTTAACATCTTGTGGGGCTCAGGTCAATTGGAATGGCATGGCTTAACAATTCCAATGAAAACACCCAATCTTCCGAGATCAAAGGAAGACTTGGAAGCCGAAGCGAACAGCACGATTTATTCGGCAGTAGAAGCTTCCCTAGAAGAAGAGGAAGAATGCAATGCGGTAACCGACGCCAAGTATGAAAAAGCCGACCTACCGGCAGAAGTCCAGAAACTGGACCATCTATCTAAGGACGAAAAAGCACAGCTTCTGAAATTACTTAAGAAGTACTCCAATCTTTTTGATGGTACGTTAGGTGATTGGAATACCGATCCGGTCGATATTGAGTTGAAACCCAACGCAAAGCCGTTCCGGCAAAGACCATTCCCAGTACCGCATATCCATCTGCAGACTTTAAAGAAGGAGGTCGAACGGTTGGTACGTATTGGAGTTCTCCGCCGACAGACGGAAGCGGAGTACCAATCATCATCCTTTATCATACCGAAATCAAACGGCACGGTACGGTTCGTAACCGACTTTCGCCAATTGAATGAACAAATTGTTAGAAAAGCCTATCCGCTCCCTAACATACAGGACCTTTTACGATCCTTGGCAGGATTCACCTATGCCACTTCCCTTGACCTCAACATGGGGTATTATACCATTCGACTCAGCCCGCAGAGTCAGAAGTTATGTACAATTGTATTTCCATGGGGAACTTACGCATATGAGCGTCTACCTATGGGACTTAACAATTCTCCGGATATTTTCCAGAATAAGATGAATGAACTCATGCAGGGATTGGAGTTCGTCCGCGCCTACCTTGATGACTGCTTGATCATCACGAAAGGAGGATTTAGCGAGCACTTGGAAGCGTTGGACAAAGTCCTCTCTCGTCTAGAGAAAGCCAATTTAAAAGTCAATGTACCTAAGTCGTTCTTTGCAACGCAAGAACTCAAATACCTAGGGTATCGCGTTACAACGCAAGGAATCAGCCCTCTCACCGATAAGGTGGAAGCGATACAACGACTACAGCCGCCAAAAACCTTACGGCAAGTGCGCTCATTCCTCGGAATGGTAAATTACTACAGAGATATGTGGAAGCGTAGATCGCATCTGTTGACACCCTTAACGGAGTTAACAAAGGTCAAGAAAGGTACAAAGAAGAATAACGTGATCAACTGGACACCAGAATGCACGGAAGCGTTTGAAAAGATCAAACAAGCTCTAACTACTAAGGAAGCACTCTTAGCATTCCCTGACTTCACGAAGAAGTTCGTAATTCACACCGATGCCAGCGAGTATCAGTTAGGAGGTGTAATTAGCCAAGAAGGAAAACCAATTGCCTTCTATAGCAGAAAGCTGACTCCAACGCAGCAAAACTACACTACAGGAGAAAAAGAAATGCTCTCCATTGTGGAAACACTTAGAGAATATAGAGGTATTCTCCTAGGGTATGAAATCGATATCCATACAGACCACGTCAACCTTATCAAACCGACAACGAGTTTTCAATCCAAGAGATTGCAACGGTGGCGATGGGCAATAGAGGAATTCGGTCCTGGTCTACACTACGTTCAGGGCCCAAAGAATGTAGTAGCTGATGCTTTGAGTAGGCTCGACGCGAATTTCGAAGCAAGCCTTCCCCAAAGTGAAGAAAACACTAGGGAGCTGCTAAATGCTGAAGAGGACGATGACAAGAGCTTAAGAGAAAGCTACCCCATGAGTACTCAACTGATTGCACGATTCCAGGCAAAGGACAATGACCTCTTGGAGCAAATCAGACGTCATCCAGACAAGTTCACTCGACAGTCAAAAACAAATCTTGTAATGCAAAAGGACAAGATCTATGTGCCGAAACAACTGAGGCAAAAGATACTAACTTGGTATCATGATAGCTTGTTGCATCCAGGCGAATCACGCACAGAAGCAACCATCCGGCAACACTTAACGTGGCCAGGCCTACGAACAGATGTAGAGAATCATGTCAAGTCATGTCAAAAGTGCCAATTATGTAAGGCGCCAAGAACTAAGTATGGGCACGTCGCAACAAAGGTTGATAACGACAAGCCATGGGAAACACTATGTGTGGACCTTGTTGGCCCGTACTCCGTCAAAACCAAAGATCAAAAAGAAATTAAGCTACAGGCTATGACGATGTGCGATCCAGCCACAGGGTGGTTCGAAATTACAGAAATAGACGACAGAAAAGCAGTCACGGCCGCAACCAAGCTAGATCAAGTATGGTTTGCGAGGTACCCACGACCAGTGCGTTGTATTTATGACAATGGGAACGAGTTCTTAGGGAACGAATTCCAAGAAATGCTTACCTCCTACGGAGTTGAGTCAGTACCAACGACAGTACGAAATCCACAAGCAAACTACGTGGAGCGCGTTCACCAAACATTGGGAAACATGCTGCGAACAATGGAACTCAATACTATGAGCTTCAATTATGATGATCCGTGGACAGGAGTTCTTGCACATTGTGCTTGGGCAATTCGATCCACCGCTCATACAATACTTGGTGCGACCCCTGCTCAACTAGTGTTCGGCAGAGACATGCTGTTTGACCTCGCCTTTAAAACCAATTGGGAGTCTATCGTGGAAAAGAAGCGAAAGGCTCGAGAAGCGAACACAGCGTATGAAAACAGAAAGCGTAAGGAGCACACCTACAAGGTGGGAGACTTGGTCTTAGTGGAAATTGACACTCTCCAACGCAAACTAATGCCTAAACGGGAAGGCCCACACAAAGTGGTACGAGTTTACTCAAATGGCACCATAAAGATCAAAAAAGGGCAGTACTATACCCAGACCGTGCACATCAGGAGATGCACTCCTTACACAGCCTGATCATGGGCCAATTGAGGGAAGCGAATGTCGTACCCTAGACTAATCATATTAGTCAAAGCTAGTAATCATGACTCAAGATTAGTCGTTGATGAAGTAGCGATGGCCAAGAGCTATTGTGTTAGACAACACTTGCAGTGACATCCTCGGATGCAGTTGCAGTAGATGCCGATGATCCTATCCCAGATGGGCTGAGTGGCCAGCAAGGCACCAGAGGAGGAGAAGAAGGCATCGGAGAAAGAAAGCTAGACTTGATCTTGAAAAGAACTGACGTAAGTTGACACTTGGACCTAATAGCTGAAAGATGATTGGAGGCTGAGGTCAACTGAAGTTGTAGTTTCGAATTGGAGAAGATCTAGTGAGAATTGCAACCCCTAGAGGGTTCAGTTCTAATCTTATAATTTTTATTTTTGAACATTGAAAAAGGACTATCTTAGTTTCCTACGGGCTAAGACAGTTTCGCTTCCAATTGGTTTCGTTGTTGGGGGAATGAGGAGCACCATTCCATCATATGATCGTAGCTTCATCACTACCAGAGCAGTACCACTAATTGCTAAAACCTTCTTGGCCTGTGAGCCGTGAGTAGTAGCATGCCTCACACTACCCTAGTAGTATCTGTCTTCGTTGCCTACGAAGTTTATGCTACTGGGAGTACAATATGTTATGAGCGTTGTCATCTTCAAGTTGAAAACGATATGGAATGGAAGGTGGAACGAAGTTGTACAAGTAGCATTTTGCTTCGTTTGGAATCGTTACAATTGCATAGCATTGGAAAACAAAAAGTTCCTGTTTGGTGGTTGCTATGCGTAAACCCGAGGATTCCAACGGTAGGATCACTACCGGTACGAGTAGTACTAAGATAGATAGAAGAAGCGATGAATTGAGTGTGAACAAATCTACTTGGTGCTACTACCAGTTCTAACACTATAAAGAGAGCACCAGAGATGTATTATTATTATCATTAATACAATGACATCCTAGAATTCATTTCTAGACCAACCTTCTCTAGTAGTACTATACTACGTCTATCATGTACAAAGCTTTCCTTCTGGAAGTATAATTGTGTTACTCTTATACTACAAACAGTTTCTTGTAGCTATAGAAGAAGTACTGGTAGTACTAGAAATATAGCTTGGTACATGGAACTAGAATTATGAGCATTGCTGTGAGCTGAGAACCGATAACTCCCAATACTAGAGGTTGTGGCACCTCTACTACCACCTAGTACAAGAAACTGTGGCATAGTACTAACACCAACGGTGGTACTCTAGTAGTACTAACGTTAATGTGGTATTTTTATTAGTAGTACTAGTTCGTACGTGTACTTTAGTCTGTCACTGTCCATCGCTTTCTTCGTCTGCTGGTGTCGTAGTCCCAGCACTCGCAATTTATTCATGTTGGACAGCCTCTTGTACTAGTAGTACTGTAGAAATCTCGTACTGAGTAGTGTTGGAAAGTTAAACCAGCCACGTCATCATCTCGTTTATTTTTCCAAAACTACCAAGCGCAGGTGCGCACAAAGCACGGAAATACGCGGGGGAACTACTTCCAGTAGTTTGGAAAAATAAACCATACGTTAGTATCTTCTGGTTTAACGCAACAAAATGACTACTTGGACTGTTGATTCTCGTTTATTTTTCCGGGATATCTACTAGTACGAAGGGCGTACGCAAGGTTTCCTGTAGGCTACCTACGGGCGTACGCTACGAGTACTGGATGTCCGTCCAGGAAAGCGGTTGTTCAACTTTTGGATCATCATCTTGTTGTACTGTCGGTAGCGACATGACGAAACCCAACCGCCGAATGCTTGCATGGGTCAGCTTGAGCTTCTTGTCAGGGTTTTCCATATTGAGATACCACTCTTGTCTCAATCTACCTCTCGTTGACGTATCTGCATTGCCGCCGCAAACTTCACTGCTTCCCCTCCAAACAAGTTATGAGTCCAATGATGCAATGTTGCAAACTTACAATCCATCACTGAATCCTGTTTTTCCCAACTTTGAAACTAGGAATTTCCCAATTCGCGTTGGAGTAGTAACTGTTTACCCACCAATGGGGGAGGCCAAACAGATACTACTTGATGGGGCCATGAACTCTGAGGCATTTCTTTTTGTTGGTGCCGTTAGCTTGTTCAACAATTCCCATGATCAAAACGATGTAACTACGGCTGAATCGTTTTATTCCACCACACCTCTGATGCCTTCAGACGTTGAACTCTGGCTTGTGAACTATGATCGCGTTGTCTTGCTAAATGAGCGCACTTTTATGAATGCATTGATATACGCGGAGAATCCAACATGGAAAGTGCTCTTACTGCATTACGGTGACCTCTGTGAACAGATCAATACGGCCATTCTTCTCCAGCCCCATGTTCGAGCGGCTCATCGATCCATCGTGGTAGGCAGGTACTATGACACAAATCTAACTGCGAAGAAAACCAAATCAAAACTCGTCATGGACATGCCTGTCGTCGTCCCGGGCCACATTGTGAGAAATCATGGGACTTCCACAGCCCCCGTACTTCATACACCATATGCCGTACGAACTGACATTGCTTCCGCAATAGAGAAGCAGCTTCAGTTCCGCAAGTTGTCCCAGTCCCGGCCTACCGATGCTTTCATCTTCGAGTGGGGACGACCACTGGATGTTGCTCATTTTTGGAAAGTAGCAAAAAATCCTGAACTGTGTACCCATCTCCGCAATGACGTGACCATGTTAGTAAAACGTTGGAATGGAACTCGTACTCACCAGGACGGAACCTTCTGGACTGTCTCCACGGAACTGCAGGGAAAACGGGGTGCAGATGGCCGAAACGCTGCAAACCTCCCCTACATCGAGACTCTTCTTTCAACCAAAATAGTCATTGTCACACAACGAGATCGATGGGAAGATCACTTCAGACTTTTCGAAGCGTTGATATCTGGTGCTCTTGTTATTCACGACAGAATGCTTACCCCGCCAAAAGGATTACAACACGGCGTGAACATACTCTTCTTCGATACTCTTCGAGAATTGGAACGGCTTGTCAAATATTACTTGGATAATGACGAACAACGCATTGCCATAGCGAAAAAAGGACGTGCACATGCGTTGGGAAGGCATCGGTCCTGGCATCGTATCGAAGAGCTTGTTTTTGGAGAGCCTATTACAGTTGTTTAGAACCGGTACTGATAGATTATAGATACTATCAATTCAATGACGTTTCTACTAGGAGTAGTTAAAAATTGAATATCCTTATACTAGTTAGTACAAGCATATCGCATCGGCGTGCTATTTGTTATGTTAGTTTTACAAGCCTACACAAGAGCTACATACAAGCAGCACGAAAATTCGAAAGCCCACAACAGGCCAAAATCCTCAAGGTTTCATCATCGACCTTTCTCTTGCGCTCTGTTGTTAGTAGTTTGCACCAAAATTGGTCCCGTTGGAACATCAACAACAGGGTCATCATCATCATGATTGTTGACGCCTCCAAAATCTGTGGCAGCTTCAGAGGCTCCCAAGGGTTGTGGAACAAATTGATCGAGCACCATCTCTTCTGGTACAGTTTCTAGAGCAACACACAATTCATTCGACTTGCATTCTCAGATGGCAACACGGCGGGCTTGACTCATTCCGAGCATATTGCTCAACATGCTCCCGTTGCTTTTTGTAGATTCCATTTGTTGGTCCTTGGCCACTATTCACTTTCTCGACTATGCCATCCAAGACATAGTCAGAGGTCAACTTCTTGTTCCAGCCTTGCAACAACAAATTTGCAAATTCTGAAAATCATTGCTTCTCTTCTGGTGTTTTGAATGTGGAATGGGGGAGTTCTGCCATCTGGCAAGGTATGTGAGTGAAGCAGCATTCATGCCTGGAACTGGTTCTTCTTCCAATGACAAGGTATCATTTGGTAGCCCTTCCCATGGTACAATACCGTAGTGACAACTTGGGTCAAACTGGAATGTCGTTCGATTGCATCCAATGCGGATATTTAGGATATCCAAAAATCTGCTCATAAATTTCATTCACAACATAAGACTGGCCGAATGATAACCTGGGCATGGACTACCTAGACTCAATTTTTTGCCAAAAATAGGTTTTACTACTGGATGATAGAGCGGTTCAAGAGGTTTCTGTAGATGTCTTGGTTGTCAGGCCCGTGCCTATCGACTACGCCGAGCGCACGGGGTGCATCCAATTGGCGTACTACATTTCTGCGCCAATTGGTGGATGCTCTGGGGCATGCCTATCGTTGGCGTAATAATCAGCGATTGGCGTATTTCTGATCCACGCGTACTATTTCACACGATAAAAAATAATCGCCTTCCAATGCTATCATCTCTCGCCAACATTGACATGGAAGCTCCTCAATGTAGTTCGGTTTTCCACCCCTTGACCCAGCCATAATATTTGTGTCTGCGAAATTGATCTTTGTTTCTATTTTCTGATTAAGAGCACTAAACATTTCACAAGAATATGCATTCGTACTAGATGGGAAACAGGGTTTATGTCCTATGAATCGAGATTTTTGCCTTCTCCGGAGACCAATGCTTCTTTACTACTAACAGTACTAGTAGGAGTGGTATCTGAAATGACATTGACAGAAGGTGCGCTACAAATAATGTCGAAACCCTGGATTGATGTTTTGCTAGTCTTTATTAGCTGGAAATCTGTGTCGTGGAAGTTTGTGTCAAATGTGTCAAATGTGTGGTCCATTCCAGGGTTTCGACATTATTTGTAGTGCACCTTTTGTCAGTGTCATTACAGATACCACTCCCAGTAAAGAAGCATTGGTCTCCGGAGAAGGCAAAAATCTCAGTTCCAGCAATTCATGTCCTCTTCTTCTTTTTGTTGTTGTTGTTGTTGTTGTTGTCGTCATTGTTGTTTGTTGCTGGTGCCATTTGTTGTTGAGGAGGAAGACAGTCGGTGGGAGTAAAAAATGAGGGACAGGAATGCTCTATTTTATTGTTTTTGTGTGAGAACGTTTTCGGATTGAACCGGACGCCCTGCTCGCCAATCCGTCACTCGTTAGGCATGGTCCGGTCATCCTACAATTGGCGCGGAAATTTAGTGTGCCAATTGGATGCGCCGATTGTGCCCGGCGCATTCGATAGGCACGGGCCTCAAATGCCTTACGCCACAGAATTTGGCGTAGTGTAAAAAAGTGCAACTACGCCAAAGATTGGCGTAGGTTTTGGGGGTCCGAACATGCGCTGGGTACGCCGGGCATACTCGATAGGCACGGCCCTCATAGGGCGAGGTTTCCTTCAAAAGTTATGGTCTCCAAGGGACTTCAACGGCTATGCCAAGAACATGTGTACTCATGACTCAATGTTAAAGGACAGCATGACCAGAAATCTTGCTATTGCCGATCGGATGCCCGAAAGTGAGTTTTTGGCCAGGTTTTCAAATCACTGATTGGTGCCAAACCTGGTCTGCCCAGGTTTTAAATCGCTGATTTTACCCAAAACCTGGTCAGCCCAGGTTTTCAAAGCGCTGTTTGGAATCAAACCTGTCCCTACCACCCACCAGATGACGACTATCCACCACAAAATTGAACATGACAACAATCATCATCGTCCTCATTCCTCATCAACAAGAAGAACTACAGCAACCAGATGGAGCAACAAGAGCACCAACAAGAACAAGAAGATGCCTCATCACAGCCCCCTCCTCCTCCTACGGCAAAGGGGAAGAAACTTCATGTTTTTGGCTTCCTGAGGAATCGGACCAACCGAATTCTGACGGAAGAGCAGCAGATGGAGGCAATCACACATTTTGTCCATGAGACATTGATTGCAAAGGGGTCGTACCCAGATCTAAAAGGACAACCCAGCAAGTGCCAATGCTTGCAGGACAGAGACATTACGCAGCATTGGATGCCACATCTTGTGGCCTACATGAGAAACATTTGCTTCTTGCCTGCCTCCCAATGAGAGCTGGTACAGAAGCACTTCATCCAAGTGTATTTGTTGTCCCCTCGCAACTCGAAGAAGGAGGAGAGCAAATGCCGGTTCCCTCTCCCATCTCTTGGGAGGCCCAGTGGACATGACGGAGTCAATTTTCCTGTTCCCTTGGTGTCACCGAGCAATGTTTGCCTTCCTGGATATCGGAAGGATCCGATTTGGTACAATGGTGGAAGAAATAAGAAACAACAATCTACAGCCACGGGTTCATGGCAGGAAAGGGCAAAAAGGATCCCGGGCCCTGGCAGACGATGTGGAAGAATCCCTGCACGAGTTCGTCACAGATCTCGCCACTCTCGCAGCTCCCAGGGCAACTCGCGTTGTCCGTATGCAGCTATCAGGTAGTGGGGCATCATTGGCGACAGGACTGTGTGACGAGGATAGCAAACTACTGGAACTACTGACGCACTGGACCTGTAGACAAATTTATTCTCGGTGGGTGGAGACCAGAGGATACCGCTATTCTCTCAAAAACAACTGACAGTAGAGAGCAGCTTGAAAAGTGTGCTCTGTCCACTTTTCACGCATACTGGCAGAAGAATTTCTCTAAACTTCTCCTGCCCCGCTCACGAGAAGACATTTGTAACCAATGTTACGTCTTGGCCAACAAGTTTCGTTACGTCGTTACGTCTCCTTCACTACAACCTCCTGACACAGCACCACCAGCAACACAAAGGGCACCTGGATTAAGATCGAAAACCAGAGTTGTTGGGAATAGTGAGAAAGGGTACCCGGAAGCAGTCTGAATCTTCGTGTAAAACTGACAGTAGTGCTTCCAGGGTAACTCAGCTGCGCTTCTCTGCCATTTAACAGCCATTTGGGGTGTCAAAAATCCAATTGGAAGTCCATCCAGAATTGGTGATGGAATTTCTCCATTGATGCCAGCCATAGTAGTAGTAGAGGCAGAAATGGCAGAGACAGCAGTGGTAGTAGCAACAATATCCTCCTCAACACCAGTGTGAGCCGTCCCTGTGTCAACCCTCGTCTTCGAAGATGATCGACGAGGGGGCAGGGGATTGGTGTTTCTCTTGGCGGCGCCCGTAGTTGTAGTTGTAGCAGCTGTAGCCGTAGTAGTTGTAGTAGTGGCAACATCTTTGGCAAGAACTTCAGGCGCCAATCCCCTGCCCCCTCGTCAATCATCATCTTCGGTGTTGAGTTTGTTGTCGACGTTGCTGATGTTGCTGAAGTTCTTGCCAAAGATGTTGCCACTACTACAACTACAGGTCAACAACGTCCACAACAAGAGCAAAGGCCAGTGGCCGATGCAAGGAACTCCTTGTCCCCTAGTTCTTCTCTGCTTCAACGATGGACTCCCCCTGTGCACCAGCACTCTTTTGCCGCTGTTACTGCCACTACTACAACTACAGGCGCTGTCACCGAAGATCCCAACAACATCACCAATCCCCTGCCCCCAGGCCATTCTCCAGAGACGGCGACGGTTGAACCTGGGACGACTCAACATGCAACAGGTGTTGTTGATGATGATGCCGCTGCCATTGCTGTCACCGAAGATCCCAACAACATCACCAATCCCCTGCCCCCTCGCCATTCTCCAGAGACGGCGACGGTTGAACCTGGGACGACTCAACATGCAACAGGTGTTGTTGATGATGATGCCGCTGCCATTGCTGTCACCGAAGACCCCAACAACATCACCAATCTCCTGCCCCCTCGCCATTCTCCAGAGACGGCGACGGTTGAACCTGGGACGATTGATGATGCCGCTGCCATTGCTGCCGCTGGTCAACCAGATGACGTTGGCGATGTTCCACCTCCTACTGTTTCTCCCACCACCACCACGACTGCCGCTGGTAGCAACAACAAACGAAGCCGAAAGCAGAAGGCGTCCCATTCTGCAAAGAAACGGAAAGTCCAACTGCCCCTCCGACGTTCCCCTAGAAGGAAACAACTGGAGGGTGCAGAAGGTGATGGTGTTGCAGATTCAGCAAGAACAGATGAGGATGTTGCCGATAGAGTGACTATTGACCTGACTACGGTTGACACTGCTCCTCTTCCATTTGATCTTTTGAAAGAGAGTGAAATCCTCTCTCTATCTGAAGATGAGTATGTTGATAAAACAGTGGTTGACCCAGGCAGAGGAACTGTCGACGAAGTGGATTGTGTTGATACAACTGAGTTCGAGCCTACTGAAACATCGTCTCCAACAACAACAGGCAGACAAAACGATGATGACGAGCTGCCGATTCTCCCACCACCCGGTGGTGTATCAAAGAAAGCAGAAAGGAAGAAAAGGAAAGTTGCTGCTAGTAGTGATGAGTCTTCAGTACCACTACAAAGGGCTGCACCAACAATATCATGCACCACTGCATCTATGTCTGATCCACCTTCATACAGGGAAGAACGTAAGAACCAGTATCGCGGAGTGCCAATGCAACATGGGGAAGGCGTTTTTTCTTTGGAAGGCACGGTTCTTGACTGGAATGTTATGCTTGAACACGGCCGTGACTGCACAACCAGGTGTACCAGAAATGTTGTGATGGTATACGAGATACCATTCGACAATTGCAACCCATCATCTCCATCAGATACCATCAAGAGAACTCCCAGGCCAGAAAACGCTGAAGAGAGGCTCTTGTCTCATACATGTCACATGTATGTGATTGCCCAGGATGATTTCCAGATTGGCTGGGCTTTGAGTCTTGAGAATGTTCTGCATTACCAAAAGAACTTCCATTCTTTCTGTGCAGAGATGGATGTGTTCTTCGGCAAATACCCCCAACGGCGGTTGGAGATAGGGATTACTTGTCTGGGTCTGGGTGCCATTCATCGGGATGGAAAATTTGCTGTTCGGAACTTTCCCAAGGGTAATGACTCACTCGTTCGGGGATTACCCTGGCACATCACGAAGCTTCAGTTGGGTCTATTGGTGGACAAGAATGGCCATCCGCTCCCTAGAAAACGAACAGTCCTTGGTGCGCCAAGACAGAAAGTCTCCAAAGACCTTGGGTATTCTTCCCACTTGTGCCAGAGTCGTGGGGCAAGTTTGTCCAAACCGCTTAGAACATACCAAGGGTCGAGTGGGCCGGTCTGTCTTCTCCCAAATATCCCTCTTTGTGGATTTCGCTGAGAAACACTACGGCAAGGAAGTCTACAGAGACAAAGCCAGAAAATCACTATTGCCCAAGAGTTGGGACTTGGCAACCGGGTCGAGACAACACGTGCTGCTCTATACAACACAAACGAGTCTACGTGGTTACTGCCGCATGTGGATGGTAGCAATGGTACGAACGAAGGCTACGAACCAGTTCAATATAAGTGATGAATGAGTCTGGGTCTGACCTTCTGCCCAACCTTGCACCATGAAAAAGATTAGTCAAC
Organism: Nitzschia putrida; assembly: GCA_016586335.1. NCBI lineage: Eukaryota > Bacillariophyta > Bacillariophyceae > Bacillariales > Bacillariaceae > Nitzschia > Nitzschia putrida. The sequence goes on along the minus strand of BLYE01000073.1, from coordinate 34,570 downwards.
TTGGTTAGTGTGGGTGTAGTACTGGACTTATACTTCCTCAATAGTTTTGCCCAAGCCTCAGTTATATTGCCATCTGGGAAGTTGATTGACCTAGTGGACTTCACCAAGTTGAGTTACTGTACCTCCCACATCTGGTGCTTCAGTTTCAGTTTTGTCATCATCATCTCCAGTAGTCGCAGCTCTAACTTCAACTTCTTGTTCTCCCTCTGATTCAGCCTTCTCCTCATCATCCGTATCCAAATCACCTAGTATAGTGCTCAAGCTTTTCCCTTCCTACCAATAGGTTCCAGTATCCTCTGTAGTCAGCTCTAGCTCTGAATCTCTCATGGAACTGGTCCCATAAACTATTCTCACCATTGAATTTAGGGACATAAACCTTGGTGGAGTCTTTATAGTCTTGTTCAGTGTCACTCATCTTTTATTGCCTTGAATGTATATATTTTTCTTTTGTTTTCTTTGTTTATCTTTTCTTTCTTTCTTTTTCTCTCTTGTATATAGTATAGTTCCTTCTTTCCTTAAGGCTTGTGAGGTTTAACTTACTTCTCCTCTTGGGTTAGCTTGAGTGTAGTACCACACTTGCACCTTCCTTACAAGTGGACAATCTGCCAGTAGTTAAAACTGCTTCTTGAATAGGGTTTCACCTAGGTTCTTATAAGAATGTCGGAATATCCATATTCCAGTTACGTTTTACTAACTCATTTTGGTACTTTTGAATACTGTTTAATTTGCTTATTCTTAGCTTTGTCGATTCGATGCTTTTGCAGATTGTGAGCTTTTCCAAATGGTTTTCTGTTGTGTTTGACACCATTGTTCCACAAGATACTGCAGTCTATTGTTCATAGAACATTGTTCCTCATAGGTCTATTGTCCCTTGAAGTTCTCCTAGAACAATCCTTTGTGTCGTTCAACCTTCTTCTCTGCTCTTTAGTCTGATGTCTGCTCCCTTTTAGGTCGCAGCCCTTTAGCCCTCCTTGATCCATTGGATTAACTCTCTTCTTCTCGTATGCATCTATCCTTTAGTCTCTCCATAGTCTTCATCTCTCGTTGATATTATGAGTCGTACATATGATCCAGGAATGGACTCTTGACTGTACGTTCCAGATGGTAACCATGATTGGTTATCATATTGTGAACATCACTGGATCCTGCAAGCTCACCAACACCATCCGTTTGTATACGAAGAGGTAACTGGGGATCCATTTCTCCAGCGATAGGGAGTAGAGTATGACCAGCTTGTTCCAATTGAGTATGAAACTCAATGGATTGATGAAGTAGACCTTTTTTTGTAGTCTGAATCACAAGGGAGCGATGAGCACCATGCTTCTGTAGGAAGAGATCCAAGATTTTCAATAGAGGTGCCTTGGACTTGAGTGGGATATACCTTGTTGACTGATCTATAATGAGAAGATAGCATGTGTAGCCATCCCGGCTTGTACTGACTGTACTCCCAGGTTTAGTCGACGTTGTCATCGCTGAACAATGTTCTGCTGTTCAGCAACTACCTTGTCTTTATCTTTGATCATCTGTTTAAGGTGTTCAATTTCCTTAACATGAAGCAGCTGGTCATTTGCGATGGAAACTCTTCCTTGAAGAATTCAATGCTCAATGGCACCACTACCCTGGTAAGAAGAATGTTCTTGTCGATGCCTTCAGTCGTCTCCCTCGAATGGATCCTCCTACAGAGAGGGAGAGTGTTGAGCCAAACAGTCTCAAACGAAAGAGCAATGACTTGGCTGAGGAAGAGACACCAGTGGGAAGAGACGAATTTCATTTTATTCTATTGCTGACAATCCAGAGATGCATGAGTGCTTTGTGAACTTGCCAGCAACTTGAGAGATTCCTAATCCATTGGACCTCAAGCGACTGGCTCAACGACAAGGAATGGACAACGAGATAGCGATTGATCTGGAACATTATGCCAAGAAAGAGCTTGAGAGACAGCAGTTAGTGTGATACTTCCCTATTGGGCCCTTACAAAGTTGTCCGAGTACATGCCAACAGTACTCTCACAATCCATACTAGTCCAAGCACACAAGAACGAGTCAGCATCCATCGTGTGATGCCCCATCGTGCTTAGGTTATCTCACCAGCGAGTGCAGTTACCTCCTGCAGGCTAATTGCGAGCCATGATCATGTCCTTCTATCAACAAACAACAGCACATTCGTTTTTTTCTTTTCTTTCGTGTAATTGCTTTGACAGTCAATCCCAGTTGGGGAGAGTGACGTATCTTGAGTCACAAATGAGACCAGTCAAGATAGTCGACTATAGCAAAGAGGTAACTGTAAGCATTAATCCGCAAGCCTTATATTTCCTTTTTACATCGCGATTGTAACCTACCCCTCTAGGATAGGTCATGCAGCAGCAGCGGCGCTCAGCTCCCAAGTCCCAAGTCTTTTTAGTAAGATCCCACACTGCGTGGATATATATGAGACCTACATGCATCTTTTAAACCTTCATGGGTTCATGTTTCACTACTTTATTTTACTTCGCTACATTTGTTTACATTGAGATTCTACAGAGATGTCAAGAGGAGACATCAGAGGGTTCTGAGATGTCTTGCCTTCCTTCTTTTGTGGGCTTATTCACTACTTCATAGTTTGTGTCTACCTACTAGTAGTGCACGCTACACCGATTGACTCTTCTACATGTGCAGTACCGGTAGGAAATCTTGCCATATGTCCGGGTAGCATCCATAGTCAGAGGAATCGAGACGAGACATCCAACATAACTACCACACGCTCTAACAGCAATGACTGTTGCAGCGGCGACGAAGTTGTCGCCATCAACGATGACGATGAATCGCGGGATCGCCCACAAAGTATTGGTCATTCTCTTCTCAGTTCACATTCTTGCCATGAGCCATTACTTGTCGCTGGACATAATAATAGCACCTGTTCCAAACGGTGTCCAACTAAACCCCCCCCGATACGAGCTGGCGATTCCATCATCGCCGCTCCGCATCGCTCACGTCATCAGCACCTACGTTGCCAAGCAGGGCAACAACCCAGTGTTTCCACTGGATCAAGCGCAAAACGTCACCGTTGCTAGCATGGTCCGAGCCCGCCAGCTGTCTGATCCGGCAAAGGTCAACGTCAGCCTCTACACTGCCACGTATCCGGATGAGGCTTATGCTTTGTCCAATGCATTTGGATTCAAGAAGGTGTCCATCCATCGATCTACCATCACAGAATATCCCAACCTGAAACCGCACAAGCGCTTGCCCATCGCCCAAGAAATATTCCAAGCGGTCATGGATACCAACCGCCCCGCCGGATGCGACAAGGGGCAGAATGAAGGAACTCCCGTTCCCGATTGCGAACTTCAGTTCGATTATTTTGTGTATACAAACGCGGACATTGGCGTCCACGCATCCTTTTACAATCGCATCGAAGAGATCATTCGCAACAATCGATTCGATGCCTTTTCCATCAACCGCGTCAGCATTCCCAACGTCGACGCGAAAGGAGAACCGTACGTGGGTACTGTGGAGAATCTGCAACAAATTTACCAGACCATGAAGAGGAAGGGCCGGCCGCATCGAGGATGGGATACGTTCGTCATTCATAGGGCGATCATGGAACGCATCGATCTGGGCAAGTTGTACTTGGGATATTCTGGTTGGGATAATGTACTGGATTGGATGTTGGGAACGGCGAACGTTCACATGAGAATCGATCCCAATGACAACGAATATCATGCCGACACTAGAATGCGTGACAGTAGCACCAGCAGCATCCGTCCCATTCGTTATCGCAACCTTCAATCATTTGACAAGCGCCTAACGTTCCATCTAGATATTGGGACCAGCGACTGGTTGGAATTCCCAACCGGCGAAAACACCACCGTGGTCCTACACAAGACCAATCGGGAGGAAGTAGAATTGTGCCCGGAACGGCTGGTCAAGCATTCAAGGGATCCCCAGTGGACTCGTAAGGTGAATGGTCGAGAGGATGCAATCGAATTTTCTTCGTTGCGATATCAAGCAATTGCGTTGTGTGCGGCTGTCATGAAAAAGGCCCTATACGACGAAACTGGATCCACTGCCAGTGTGTTGTAATCAAAAAATGTGGAGAAAAAGTGATGGAGCTTGCATAATTGAGCGCAAAAGATGACTCATATATGTAGATCACGCCATGATGGTCGCATGGTGAACGACTGCATCACATGCTTTGAACCAGAGGTGACTCTGGGTGCAGGTCAAGGGCAAGCTGAAAGCTTGTGTGCTGGACGAAAGATTTTGTGAATTCGGTCCCAGGGGTGGCGCAGAGGGAGAGCATCTCGTCTATGCTTGTAGATCACACTAACAGTTATTGCGAATCCCATTGGTGTTCTTTGAATAATCCTCAAAAAGAAATCACATTCAATGGACTTGGGACTTCCTCGGGATCACCTTAGAAAGCATCCCTGCGGAAGAAAAAAAGTGGCACGGCATTGCCCACGTAAATGTATCGACAATTTGTGGGTTAAACGTACTGTTATTTTTGTTCAAAAATTAACAAGCAGAATAGTTTATCGTTATTAGCCATTAGTCTATCTGTCCCTGACTCTAGTGCAGAGGTCGTCAGCCGTCAGAGGGTTCATTTTTCATTCAGACATGATGAGGTGGGCATCAACAGTACTAGATGAGACATGGATGGTCCCTCCATGAAACATCTGATGACAAGACAAATCCAACAAGCCCGATGACACTGTGCACAAAAGGGAGTTTTGTATTTGAACGGAGTATTGACAAGAGAACATGAGAGGTATCAAGCTTGTTCGCGTGTTTTTGAATGCAATGCCCAAGGGTTGGAAGACCAAGATGACAATGGCCAAGTGGAAAACCAAACGACCTGACTTGGTACCAATGGAGATGCATAAGCTGGTGTTTGAGGTTCCAGAAACGTTTGACAAAGCATGGAACCACACTTGTCCATTTCAGAGGAAATGGTGGTGTGAGGGAGGAGCATAGAGTCTGGACAAAATTCAAGATGTCAGATATGCCTCCAAATCGAAGATGCGTCAAATGCAAGTGGGTGCTGGAAATCAAGCGTACAGGAGTGGTCCGAGCACGTTTAGTCGCTTGTGGGTACAGCCAAATCGCCGGGATTGATTATATGTTTTCATACAGTCCTGTGGTGAATGACGGAACGATTCGTACACTGATCATTGCTCAGATGGTGTACAATTACTACGCGCTATTGGTGGATGTGGAGACAGCATTCCTGAACGGAGTGCTGGATACCGAAATCTATATGGAGATACCCAAGGGTATGGAACATGAACCGGGTGAATGTTTGAAGCTTTTGAAGACAATCTATGGCTTGGTCCAAGCTGCTAGAGCTTTCTACAAACGACTTTCTCAAGCTCACTCTGATCGAAATTGGTTTCATAAAGAGTGATGCTGATCCTTACTTGTTTACAAGTGAATAGTTTACAAGGACGAATAAGAAAGGATAGGTTCATGTGGCCTTGTGGGTTGACGATTGTTTCTGTGTTGGTGATAAACCAGCAGTGCTTGATGCTGTTGAAGGACTAAAGAGAAGACCTTCAAGGTGACTACTGAAGAAATAACGAGCAACTATTTGAGTTGCGAGATTGTGCACAATCCGGGTAAACGGCAGTGCTGGATTGGCCAACCACATCTGGTCAAGAAGTTGGAGAGGAAATTTGGTGATATGGGCTCACAATCTGCGAAAGCATCGAATCGACAAAAGTAAGAATAGGAGAATTAAACAGTATTCAAAAGCACCAAAACAAGTAAGTGAACGTTACTGGAATAGTGATATTCTGACAGATGTTTATGTGGATGACTTTGTGTTGTTGTGTCAGGGTAGCACTCCCTAGCACCGCGGCATGTTGCGCCAAGTCCTCCATACCTTAGCCTTCTTGGTCTTTTGACCCTTGACACCAGGGGACAACCCCGTCGTCAAGAGCCTGCCTCCAATAAGAAGTTCGGTAGAGGTGATGCTGCCTGGTCCACCCGTAAGGTTGTCCTGGGCTGGATCTTCAACACCCTTAGCCTCACCATTTAGCTTCCACCCCACCATAACATCTTGCACTCGATCCCATCCACTACTCGCTGCTGTGGTGTCCAGCGCTGGCACCGGCTCCTCGGTAATGTTCGCTCCATGGCCCTTGCCATTCCCGGGAGTCACGGCTTGTTTGCCACACTGCAACACGCCCTCAAGCCCGACTCCTCCAATGGTCAGTCTCACTGCAGCTGTTCATCAATTCCTTACTGGCTTTCGGCATCTGGCTGCTTCTGTTGCTGCTCCTCCAGCTCACATCACAGATGTCATCCCTCAGGCTCCGGCGGTCATTGGGACCACTAATGCTTCTGGTACAGGGATGGGAGGTGTGGCCTTTTTGCACACCAGTGCACCCTGTCCTCTGGGGCGGGCACAGTTTCCCACCATTATCATGTGGCATGACAATACCCCGGCGTTATTTTGGCAATGCAAGGGGTCCACCTCCACTGAAGGTCCTGCTGCTTACTTGCTCCGCCTGCAGGCCCTCCACCAACGCCACCATCACTATGTGGCTCAGCATGGCTCTGTCCCCGGTCCTGACAATCGCATGGCCAGGCCACTTTAAAGGTGGGAATTAATAGTGGGAATTTTCGGGTCTTAATAGTGGGAAAGTGGGGATTGTACTAACCTACGTAGAAATCTACAAGTGAGTTTAACTGACTACTTCGTTCAGTCCGTATTTGGCAACAATGCACCGAGAAGCTTGTATTGCGTTGCATGCAATATCTCCTCAAGAGAGAAGTCAGTAAGTGATTGCCGATAGGCATCCTTCTCAGAGCCTATGATGGAGAAATCTGCCTCGACTGTTGCTGTGTTTGGAAACATCGAAGCAAGGCCACCAGCAAACTCACGTAGTGCACTGAATTCTTGATTGCACAGTGCCCAACCATCATCAATTGATGTTTTCAAGGCTGAACAATTTGCAACAGCCTGCCCAAACTGGGCCCCTTGGATAACTGCATTTCGAAGGGCCCGGTGGTCATCTTCAATTTGCCGAATTTGAGCACTAGTCCAACCAGCTTTCTCAAGTCGGCAGCAGTTCACAAACCTCACTTGTCCGAAGTTTTGCAAGTTGATGTGGCAGTACTGGTGGTAGGTCTTCTACAGAACGCTGGTTGTTTGAGTTTTTCATTGCAACAACATCCAAAATGCCTGTGTACAAACCTACAAAGAGACGTGCCACACATCGTTGGATCAAAGTGACGCTGGCCTCTGAAAGCATTGGCAACGTGTCAATAACAAATGTTCTCTGGTCTTTGATGAGCTGCATTGCATCCTGAAAAGAAACTGAATACCCAGCCACAATGCAATTGGTGGCAACATCATTCAGCACAGCAATCTCTTCCTCGGTGTGTGGGCCGCGAACTTGGCACAACTCTGACAGTAAAGCATGCAAATTACTGAGTTCTGCTTCTTGTTGAGTGAGTAAGGTATTTTTTCCCTGGAGTGATGTCACCTTTGCAGAGAGCACAGTCGCCACACTGTCAAGGCACAGCAGAATGATCCACCACTCCGCTCCTGGGTCACAACCCGAAGACACCCCCCTTGTGACCATGTATTCCATCACTTCTCCCGGTGTACTCTCAACCATTGCGTTACTCTCTTCATTGATAGCCACCAATTGTTAACAAATTTAGGACATGTGGAACCCATTTCCTTCTGCAAATTTTGCTGTCGGCGTAAATAGGCAATCAATGCAGTCAGTTTTGACCCAAACGAATCGTCACAAGGTCAAGTTGATGCAAACCACTCCATACACGAACAATTGGAAATTTAGCAGCGTCCTCAAACTTTGTTTGTACTCCATTGATGTGTCCAGTCATTAGTCATTGTGCGTTCTCCATCAGTACCAATAGAGACGATTTTGTACGTCCAATTGGGATCAATGACATTCAGGACTTTCGAGCACAAATCAAATTGCATTACAGCTGTCTTGTTCACCCTCAGGGGAATCGCAATGACATGGAGATTCATCAACTTCCTGTAGGTCCAGGTATGAAGTTCCTTGAGCATGCCCTACGTCCAAAGCAATAGATTACCCCCAAGAGTCCTTGAGAATATTGAACAACGCTTGGAAACCTTGAGCACAAATGATACGAGCATACATAGCACACACTCCCTCACTGCAACCTTTCAAGTAGTTTGCTTGGCATACTGAGCGTGCCACATCTACGAAGTCAGAGGCACTCCGGAATGTTGCCCCCCGTGAAATATGACCAAGAACCATTTCAAATATCCGAACTGCCTTGATAGTCACAACGGAGCTTCTTCAGTAGTAATCGAAATTGGTTTTGTCAAGAGTGATACTGATCCTTGCTTGTTTACAATGACGAATAAGAAAGGAAAGGTTCCTGTGGCCTTATGGGTTGACGATTGTTTCTTTGTTGGTGATAAACCAGCAGTGCTTGATGCTGTTGAAGGATTAAAGAAGACCTTCAAGGTGCCCAATCGCATTCACCGGGGCTCGGAAACTAGCTGGTGGATTCATGGTTGCCACCGATGCAAATACAGATATTGTCTCTCCAATGTTGAGGCCTGACCTGAATGATGAAGACATGAAAATGTATAAATGGATTGCGAATTATTTGGACATTAACCCATCTCAGGAATGTCGGATTTAGTGCCTCCATGTTAAACTTCATATGTATGATGGTCCATATATATCAAGGGTACACACTACAAGTGAAGTAACCCAAGGATATATACTATGAGGGATGACGGATATGTGGGACTGAAAAGTGAATTAAGAGGAACCTAAGTGCTATCTTATATATGCAGGGAATGCATTGCAGAGGGTACTTTAATGGATATATGTGATGTATATGATGAAATGAGACATCCAAGGTATGATAAGAGACAAGGAAGATTTCATGGATGATATGAATGGTATGGGAAAGGTCATACAAAGAGATGTGATATATGAGGATACATGTCGATACATAAGAGTTGGAGTCAAGTGAGTCTAATGGTGGAGTCCAAGGAGTCAACGACACTAAATAAGAGAAGATAGTTCTTTAAGCAAAGCGACTCAAAGAGCTGCAACCCAAAGTGCAGTAATGGAAAGGCTGTGACAGAAAGGAATGTTTCAGGAGAACTTCAAGGAAAGATAGACCTGTGGGGAACACTGTTCTACGCACAATAGACTGCAGTATCTTGTGGAACAATGGTGTCAAGTGCAAAAGGGAAAACCATTTGAAAGGCTCACAATCTGGGAAAGTGAACATCTAGTAAGAGTTCAGCGACTCTACAAAAGTTAAAGTAGTAACGCCAGGTGGTCAAACAAAGCATACAAAGGTACCAAACTAACCCAGCTACATAAGGTAAGTAGTAAGCAAGAAGAGGATATTCTAACATTCTTATAAGAACATTTGGGAAACCCCTTGTGAAGGTGAACCACTACTGCTGAGATTGTAACTGGGGAAGGAAGGGCTGGATTTTCTTGGAGGAAGAGAAGTAAGGAGGACTAAGGATGAGTGACAATGACGATGAGGATGGGTGGGTTCAGAGTGGTACCCAGTCCATGAAATATGTGCCAATATTTGTCGGAGGTGACTAAGTATTGTCTTAGCTACCACACATGCATTCGTATCGTTACGAATGGCATGTGGTCTCAATGATGAAACGAATGTGTTGCGACAAGGGAAATTGTGAGCAGAGTGGAATATGGAATCCAGAATCGTGCTGGATAGGAAACGTGCTACGGAGTAATTGTGAGCAAGCGTGAACCCAATGTGGTACCCAAGTGACCAAGTGGAGCTTGGTGTTCTTGGTGACACATAAGGACCGCATGGAGTGAATCGGAGCAGTCTTGGATACTTGAGAGAAGTGGTGCTGGGCCTAGAGAAACGTGATACGTTTATCTAAGGGTAGAGCATCATGCAATCTTGGTGAGACTTGGTGAGATCGATGGAACGAGACCAAGGCTTACATCGATGGTGGTGAGGGAAGCTCTGGGAACTTCACTCATCATAGAAACATCAGAAGGAACGATTGGAGAAAGTTCTGGGAGAATTGGATCCAGAACTCAGGTGTCAAGATTGGATCATTTCCGAGTTTGAGAAAACGAGTTGAAAGGCTCACAATCTGGAAAACCCAATAGTTGTAAAGCTAATAGGTTACTAGAGTGGTTCTGCTACCAACAAAGCATACTACAAACGTAAGAGCAAAGGGGTGTTTTCAGACATTCTTAAGAACCCTATTTCAATTCGGATTGAAACTACTCCTGTGTTCTTACACCAGATTGTCCACTTGTTATTGGAAGGTACAAGTGTTTTCGGAACAAGTTCAAGACTTTCTAACAAGCAAGATGAGCGATTACGATGATGTCAAGGATACCATCAAGGTCCCTGTACCCAAGTTCTCTGGTGAGAAGTCGATTTGGGAACAGTGGAGTGAACGCTTCAAGGCTAGAGCCGATTTCAAAGGTTACTGGTCTCTCCTTGTTGGAAGGGAGCAACTTGATCCTTACTCTGCTGACGACAAGATTGGAGCAGATAAAGGTGGATTGTTGGAAGACGATAGTGAGGCTGAGGACATGGAGATGGAAGGTGATTTGGAGCCTGGTACTGATGCTGTGGACGCTGGTACTGGAGGTGGCGGTGAAACTGGTGGTGATGTTGGAGGTGGTGAAGCTGGTGATGCGACTGGACAGGTGACTACGACTGTAACTACTGGTGGAAACTGGTGTGTTGCAGCGGTACCTGATCCTGTGGTGCCTGATCCTGCTTTGAGTTTGTCTTCTGCGATGAAGATAACTTGAGACCCAGGCTAGCAAGTCTAAGTTGACCAAGTATGACAAGAAGAAGCTCAAGAAGCAGATTCGTCTCAGGCGTCTCAACTTGGCTGGTTACTATGACTTGATTCAGGCTTGCAGTGGTTCTACCACTAAAGCTAGGATCGCCTTCAATCTTGTGAAGTCGACTAAGTCAAGCAAGTACCCAGATGGAAACATCACTGAGGCTTGGGCAAAGTTGTTGAGGAAGTACAAACCTCGTACTACTCCTACTCTTACCAAGTTGACGACCAGTTTCCATAGTGCCAAACTTGGAAGGAGGTCTGACCCTGACAACTTTATTGCCTATTTGGAGGAACTACGTAATCAGATGGATGAAATTGATCCTGAAGGCGCGATTACTGATAGGAGGTTCATGATCCAGATTTTGAACTCTCTTACTCCTGAGTATGGCAACATTGTTGAATGCTTATGAACGTGATGAGACTAAGACCTTGGAAGAGTTGCGTGATGAACTCTCTGTGAAGTTTGAACGACTTGGATACAAGTCGGGAGGAGGTTATAATCGCACTCAGTGGAGCAATCGTATCAAAGATGAACATGCTTTGATGGCGAAAATATTCACTGGAAATTGTTTTCCATTGTGGTGAACCTGGTCATAAGGCTAGTGATTGCCCCAAGTCGAAGTTGGCATTGCCAAGAAAGGAGGTGGCAAGTTTGACAAGTTTTGGCAAGTTTGCCAAGTCAACAAAGCAAATCAAGTGCTACCGTTGTAACAAACTAGGCCACATGGCAAAGGATTGCCGTGTCAAGTTGGAATCAGCCAACTATGCAAGAGAGGAGGTTGCTCTTGTGTGCTGTGAGATCGGTGATGTTGGGAATGCATTCGAGGTTGCTGAGGTGCAAAAGGTTCCCTACAGCAAGATCTACACTGGAGATGATGAGGAATGCAACGAGAGTGGTGGTAACGATGGTTACTACAGTGCTGGTAGCTATGAGGGCTACGAGGATGAATTCATTGGCAAATGGTGCTTCGAGCGTCATGGAACATTTCCTGGAGGGAATATGTTGGAAATTGTCAACGAGAAAGGTCAAATCGGATACGTCGAGTTGGGTGTGTATGAAAATTTGTATAAGGGAAAATATTTGAAAGAAAAGAAAGAAAAAGAACAAGGTGAAAAATGTGAGGCTTATGTGAAGGGAAAAGATTTCGAAGGTGACGCGCAAAGTGTGCACAGCTACTATGATGATATACGTATTCAGCTGTTCATCGAGAAGTACTTGGTGGCGTATGATATCAACTCAGACACGAGTCACAGTCGGTTGATTGATTCGCACGATGCAACATTTGAAACGTGCACTGAGTGTGCGCTATTCGCGGAAGAGTGTCTACGTCATGAAGTGGCTACACGTGAATTACGTCAGCAACGTGATGTTGATGATTCGTGTGAGGTGGTGCGTGATCATGGAAAGTGTGAACCATCTGCTGCATGCAGTAATTTAGCGGTATGCAATGGTGAAAGTGATGACGAAAGTGATGTTGTTGTTCTAAGTGATGTTGAAGAGGTCGTGCATGTTGTGAGTGAGCAATCTGAAAAAGAAGATGATGATGCTCACAAAACAGTTTCGACAACAAACGCAAACGAGAACAAAGAACAACAACGAACAAGCATGGTGACTTTCATTAACGGTGGAATCAACTGTACTTTTCATAACCATCTTGGTCATGAGATTTCCATGGAGCGCTTTTGTACTCTTTTGACTGCAGTACCTGAAGTGTCTTGGTTGGACGAAGGTGTTGATGTGCCTATCGATCCTAACTCTACTGAACCTCTAAGTGTGGAAGAAATCGATCACGTACGTGGATGACATCTTCACTTGGTATTGGAATTCTGGGATTGTGCATGACTACGCGAACTGGGATGGTGAAGTTCGCGAGGCATTCAGCTCTACGTTGAGGATCAATCCGTGGAATGGTGCATTCCCTAACTACGCGATCAACCTTGGTTCCCGAAACAAGTATTCGTTGAGTTCTCCTTCTGTGCGCTATTTCCAATCGGAGTGGAAGCAAGCGTGGATGCAACGTGCTCGAGGATTGCTCTGGAAGTATCATGATGATCACTTCAACCAAGTGGTATTGCCTGCCGGAGTAACTTTCAAGAAGTACATGGAACGTCTTTCTGAGGTCTACGATGCGCGAGGACTTAGGCAATTGGCCTATTGGATCTTCTTGGTGGCGCACTACGATATGGATATTTATGTGAAGATTCGGGTCGCACGCTCTATTCGTGAACGCGAATTGCTTCCTATCAGTTCCTTTCGACTTCGACATGGCTATGCGAAGATGGCTTATGGTCGAAATTTGGTCTATGCTATTGATGAGACGACGCAATTGTTCCGCAACTGGGAGGTTATTCCTTATGGAGGACTTCGTGACTTGCACACTTTGGTCCGTTTCTGCAAGGGCCATTGGAAGTGCACGTGGGAACAGTTTTTTGAGCAGAATTGTCGATAGATGCTTGCATAGGAGAGAGGAATTGGAGAACTTGTTCGCTCGGAAGCATCGCGATGAATTATCACTTCACTGGTGATAATTACGGTCCTGATGAATCTGACGAAGACGATGACGACGATGTTTTGATGCTTTTGGGGATGATGATGGATCGGATGATATGCCTGATGATTCTTCCTGATGAAGGTGGCGATAATGGGGAGAATGAAGATGATGATGACGATATGGATGATGATGATCAAAACGGCGGTGGTGCTACTTATCAGTCGCTGTTCTACGAGACTTGATTCATATGAGAATCCAGATGCTGTGGATTCTACATATGGCGACGATTCGGACTATGTGTATGAGGATACTGATGAAGATGCAAATGACGCTGATGACAGTTCTATTGGTGATGACGTTGCAGCTGCAGTAGCGGCAACAGCTGGTGTGAATGAGTGTACGGCGAAACTTGATGACTTCGCTCTATTCACTAATCTTGATGAGGATATTTCCGCGTGACTTATGGATTGCGGATAGTGGAGCGTCGACACATATGGGCCCAGATAGTTCAAACTTAATTAATGTTGTTCATGAAACCGCTTACATTCGAATTGGAAACGGTAACAGATTGAAGTCAACATTGAAGGGGGACAAACAAGTTTTTGTCCGGGATGACAAAGGGCACATTCGACGACTCACGATCAAGAACTACCGGCATGTACCTGACTTGAAGATGCATTTGTTTTCCCTCACTTCGGCGATGAAACACGGATGGCAACTAAGTAATGAGCGTGAGAACATCATACTCACGTATGAATCTGGTTACTCAGTTACGATTCATGACTGATTTACCTACGCTTACTACCAATTTGAAGGGGTGCTATCTGTTTCCAGTGGGCGAACTCAAGAAAAATCGTACGCAGCCAACCAGTATCGAATTGGGCGTGTTCAGCTACAGTTATGCATCGAAATTCACAAGCCAAAAGTGAACGTCACAAGCCACCAACAAAAAATATCATGGAGTATCATCGCGAATTGGGACATCCGAGTCAAGCGACCACGTTGGCAACTGCAAAATTTCATGGCTACAGGCTTTCTGGTACATGGGAAATTTGTGAAGCGTGCGCGCTTTGCAAAAGCGCGGCAGAAAAATACACGTAAATGGACTACTACAAAGGCTACGAAGCCAGGAGAACGACTATTTCTGGACATTTCCTATGTCAAAGGACGCAGTTTGGTGGAAAGAAATACTGGCTATTGATTGTGATGATGCTACTGGCTATTGTTGGTCTCAGTATCTCAACAACAAAGATGATCAAGTCGAAATTTGGTTACCTTTGTGAAACAACTACGTGCTACTGGAGCTACAGTGAGATTTATCCGTTTGGATAACTCTGGTGAAAATGTTTCGTTCCAAGAGGCTGTTGAGCAGGAAGGTTTGGACATCACTTTTGAGTTTGTCACACCTAATACACCTCAACACAATGGCAAAGTGGAACGAAAATTCGCTACGTTGTATGCTAAAATTCGAGCTATGATGAATATGGCTGGTATTCCGACGTCTATGAGGATCCGACTTTGGGCTGAGGCAGCACAACGGGCCTGTTCAGGATGAGAATAAGTTGGTCTATCCTACTATGACGAAGCCAGCATATGAACTCATGCATGGTCGTGCTAATCCTGAGAATCAGCAGAAATGAAACCTTTTGGTTCGATGGCAGTTGTCTATATTGGACGTGATACAAAAATTGCCAAGTACAAGAACAAAGGTCGCAATGCCTCTATGTTGGGCATGCTAAGTTGCATTCAAATGATACTCACAGGTTCCTCAATCTGAAGACGGGGAAGGCCATTCTCAGTCGTGATGTTACCTGGTTGGGTGTTTGTTATGGTGCTTGGAAGCAGCGTCGTGGTTTCAAGGATGTTCCTTGGGTCGATACACTCCCTACTTCTGAGGTCGACAGCCATGATGATTCTGAATTCTTGCAGGAACGCGAAGCTGCTACTGATCATTTTGAATATTTTGATGTTGAGTTTGTCAACGAGGCTGGTCCCCATGCTGGGAACCAGCGTGGTTCTGATGAACCACAGGGTACTGAAGGACTATCGGAGGCTGTCCCCGTGCTATTGAGTGATGCATCCAGCGCTTCTGTGGCTGATGCTGTGCAAGACACCGCTCCCACCCAGCCTCTGGATCCGACTATTCCTTCTACGATTTCGTATACAGTGCCCAACACTGATGTGCTTCAGGAAGTTTCACTTGGCCAGGAAGGGGTTGAGCCTATGGAGACCAAGCGAAACGTCCTGAACACACCTTCCAAATCAGTGCATGCAAACGGATCACGTGAGGTACGTGGACTCCGCTTAAGTCCAGTACGTGGCGCTAAGGATACACTGCGAAAGTATGGCCGAACACGCAGTGCGACTAGAAGTGCCGAGAAGAAAACTGAGGAAGTGGGCAAGATGAACACTCAGGCGATGTACGAGAGCAACGTACAAGACCTGGAGGTGGTGAAACCTGACCTATGGCGAAATGATCAAGCTCTACCTAGAGTGGAGGAAATTAAAGAGGAGACTATTGTCTTTGAGCCCATGGCAGATGATCGACATGATAGGCTGACGGATGTGTACACAGAACGAGATGATTCCCAACTTGGAGAAGAAGAGGTAGACGTACCCAATGCTACTACAGGGATGACAGACGTGTCAAGGGAATCTAGTGGAAATGAGACTGATGAGAGCAAGGAAGGGAGTGGTGAATATGAGAGTGGAAATGATGATGATGGTTCGGCGAGTGAAAAGAGTGATCAAAACTCACGACATGAAAGTGAGGCCAAAGAGGGGTACAGGAGTGATCTCAGTTTATTTGGGAGCCACAATGGCGGTGTGGCAAAGTATGAGGTTGCATTCCTTGGTGAAGAATTGAGCACCAAGGGAAATGCAGATGCAGCCAAAGCTCAGGCGTTGGAAATTGCCAAGTGGAAAACCAAACGACCTGACTTGGTGCCAATGGAGATGCGTAAGCTGGTATTTGACGTTCCGGAAACATTTGACAAAGCATGGAACCACACTTGTCCATTTCAGAGGAAGTGGTGGCGTGAGGGTATCATGAAAGAGTTCAAGAAGATGGAGGAGCACAAAGTCTGGACGAAATTCAAGATGTCAGACATGCCTCAAAATCGAAGATGCGTCAAATGCAAATGGGTGCTGGAGATCAAGCGTACTGGAGTGTTCCGAGCACGTTTAGTCGCTTGTGGGTACAGCCAAATCGCAGGGATTGATTACATGTTTTCATACAGTCCTGTGGTGAACGACGGAACGATTCGTACACTGATCATTGCTCAGATGGTGTACAATTACTACGCGCTATTGGTGGATGTGGAGACAGCATTCCTGAACGGAGTGCTGGATACCGAAATCTATATGGAGATACCCAAGGGTATGGAACATGAACCGGGTGAATGTTTGAAGCTTTTGAAGACAATTTATGGTTTGGTCCAGGCCGCTAGAGCTTTCTACAAACGACTTTCTCAGGCTCTGATTGAGATTGGTTTCACCAAGAGCGATGCTGATCCTTGCTTATTCACAAGGACAAATAAGAAAGGAAAGGTTCATGTGGCATTATGGGTTGACGATTGTTTCTTTGTTGGTGATAAGCCAGCAGTGCTTGATGCTGTTGAAGGACTAAAGAAGACCTTCAAGGTGACTACTGAAGAAACAACGAGCAACTATTTGAGTTGCGAGATTGTGCACAATCCGGGTAAACGGCAGTGCTGGATTGGCCAACCACATCTGGTCAAGAAGTTGGAGAGGAAATTTGGTGATATGGTCAAGAATATGAAAAGCTATGCTACTCCAGGAACACCACATGTCGGTGTTTCTAGGGATGTGACGGAAGAACTGAGTGCAGACGACTTGACACTATATCGAAGTGGTGTTGGAATGTTGTTGTACTTGGTCAAGTACACCAGACCGGATATTGCTAATGCAGTGAGAGAGTTGACAAAGTGCATGAGCAAGGCCTCACCACAAGCAATGAAGGAGCTAACACGGGTGATCAAATACGTGTTGGATACCAAGGACTATGGCTTGAAGATGAGTCCGAGGATGGAAAGTGGCAACCCAAACCAGTGGAATCTAGTGGTCTATACAGATTCAGACTGGGCTGGTGATAAAGACAATCGAAAGAGTGTGTCTGGATATGTGATCTTCATCATGGGATGCCCAGTGGTCTGGAAGTCGAAACAACAAAGCGTCGTGGCTTTGTCATCCAGTGAAGCGGAGCTTTATGCTTGTGCTGAAGCGACTAAAGAATTGATATTCTTGATGCAAGTATTGAAGACCATGGGGATTGAAGTGGAGCTTCCAGTGGTTGTATTCGTGGACAACATGGGAGCAATCTATATGGCTGAAAACGAAATGGTGAATTCGAAAACTAAGCATATGGATCTGAGAGCGAAGTTTCTTTGTCAATACTCGGAGGATGGTATCATCAAGGTGAAGTTCATGAAGTCTGAGTTGAACAAGTCAGATATCCTAACGAAGAATACGGATCGAGCAACTCAGGAACGACATGACAGATACTATGTGGACAAGAGAAACTACTGGGAAGGAAGAAGGAGTGGACCTTCGCAACACATCAAAGGAAGAGAGACGGATGATGGCAACAGGACGTCTCAGCAAACTGTGGTGACTAGGAAGACCAATCCTAAGTCAAGGAAGGGTGTCGGAGGTGACTAAGTATTGTCTTAGCTACCACACATGCATTCGTATCGTTACGAATGGCATGTGGTCTCTATGATGAAACGAATGTGTTGCGACAAGGGAAATTGTGAGCAGAGTGGAATATGGAATCCAGAATCGTGCTGGATAGGAAACGTGCTACGGAGTAATTGTGAGCAAGCGTGAACCCAATGTGGTACCCAAGTGACCAAGTGGAGCTTGGTGTTCTTGGTGACACATAAGGACCGCATGGAGTGAATCGGAGCAGTCTTGGATACTTGAGAGAAGTGGTGCTGGGCCTAGAGAAACGTGATACGTTTATCTAAGGGTAGAGCATCATGCAATCTTGGTGAGACTTGGTGAGATCGATGGAACGAGACCAAGGCTTACATCGATGGTGGGGAGGGAAGCTCTGGGAACTTCACTCATCATAGAAACATCAGAAGGAACGATTGGAGAAAGTTCTGGGAGAATTGGATCCAGAACTCAGGTGTCAAGATTGGATCATTTCCGAGTTTGAGAAAACGAGTTGAAAGGCTCACAATCTGGAAAACCCAATAGTTGTAAAGCTAATAGGTTACTAGAGTGGTTCTGCTACCAACAAAGCATACTACAAACGTAAGAGCAAAGGGGTGTTTTCAGACAAATATTTTCTGGAAAAGTTGTTGACTGGCAACAATGGAATGAATTGTTCAAGTCCAGGGCTAGTTCCAGAGGCTATTGGAGGCTACTTGTTGGCAAAGAAGAGCTATTGCCATACAGTGGTGAGGATGAAGAGCCAGAGGATGGAGTAAAGGATATTGTTAAGCCAGAAATGCCAAAGGCGACAAAAGAACAGGAGTCTTAATCGCATAGTGGAACAGAGGCACAAAAGTCAGAGGCGGAAAAGTCAAAGGAAGGTACTGAAGATAGTACCAAGGAGACCGGTGGTGCAGTAGAAGGAAGGGGTGAGGTGCAAGTTGAAGTTGAAAAGATGAAAATTTCTGAAACAGAGTTATCAGACAAGAAGATGAAAGAGCAACAGAAGAAGTTGAGGAAACTTAACATCCAAGGATACTATGACCTGATTACAGCATGTGGATCAAACAATGCTGTGAAGGCTAAAACAGCTTTCAACTTGGTAAGGTCAACCAAGAGTAAGAAGTATCCAGATAGTAACATCACACTTGCATGGGAAAAGTTGACAAGGAAGTTCCAACCCCATACTACACCATCACTGTCAAAATTGACATCTCAATTCTACAAGGCACACTTGGGTGAGAAGGCTGACCCAGAAGTATTTATTACATATCTGGAAGATTTAAGAAGACAGATTGATGAGATAGACCCAGATGGTGCCATGACAGAAAGAAGATTCATTATCCATGTGATGAATCATTTGACAGCTGATTATACAAATCAAGTGGAAAGACTGGAGAATGATCCAAATGTGACCCTGGAGGAAGTAAGAGATGCACTTGCAGTCAAATATGAGAGACTGGGATATGACAGTGCAGAAAACATCAATGAAGGCAAGAAGCATGACCAGGCCTTTGTGGCCAAAGTCTCAAAAGAAAAGGAAGAGGCAGAGAAGGATGGCAAGTCCTCCTTCAGTGGACTATGCTTCAGATGTGGGAAGAGGGGTCACAAGGCTAACAATTGTACTTATGAAGATGGTGGCAAAGGAAGAAAATGTTTCAAGTGTGGAGGCTGGGGGCATAGCAAGGAAGATTGCCCCACCATTCTTGGGGATTGTGCATCTTTTGCCAGAGAGGAAATTGCTCTATAAAGCAAGAGAAAATGTTGAGTGTCAGAAATACTACTGAGTGGATCTGACAACATAATAGAAGGAAAAGGAAGAGAGGAGTGTCATTGCTGTGTGGACATGACATTCAGGAATGGAATACTTATGTATGCAGTGGCGTGACTGTGTGGAGATGCTGCTGATATTTGACTGTGTGGATTTGCCCTGGATCTGTGTGAAGGGTGAATAAAAGAATGTACTGTGTGGAGAGGTATCATGAGCTGTGTGGAATTGATGCTCTATATTTGAAGAAGAGAACTGTGTGGTGGGAGCCCAAGAACTGTGTGGAAGGGCAACCAAGAATTAACTGTATTGTGAGGGGTGATGTCATACTGTGTGGAAGTGACATCCATATTAGAAGTGACTGTGTGGCTGGTATCATGAATCTGTGTGGAATGATGCTGGAAATTGATATTCTGATTGAAGTTAAACTGTGTGGAGACTGAACTCAGAATAGGTGAGGGTACAAGACATTTGACAAATACCAACTTGAACCTACAGTGGAAGAGATGAAGGTAGAAGCAAGCGACTCAAAGAAGCTGCTCACTGGAACAAAACTTCTTACTGGGGTCAGATGGACTGATGCACATGATTGATCCAAACCAAATATTGGAGTGTGAAGTGGTGTGAGAGGAATGAAGTTCAACATCTTGGCAAGGAAGGGTGTCGGATTTAGTGCCTCCATGTTAAACTTCATATGTATGATGGTCCATATATATCAAGGGTACACACTACAAGTGAAGTAACCCAAGGATATATACTATGAGGGATGACGGATATGTGGGACTGAAAAGTGAATTAAGAGGAACCTAAGTGCTATCTTATATATGCAGGGAATGCATTGCAGAGGGTACTTTAATGGATATATGTGATGTATATGATGAAATGAGACATCCAAGGTATGATAAGAGACAAGGAAGATTTCATGGATGATATGAATGGTATGGGAAAGGTCATACAAAGAGATGTGATATATGAGGATACATGTCGATACATAAGAGTTGGAGTCAAGTGAGTCTAATGGTGGAGTCCAAGGAGTCAACGACACTAAATAAGAGAAGATAGTTCTTTAAGCAAAGCGACTCAAAGAGCTGCAACCCAAAGTGCAGTAATGGAAAGGCTGTGACAGAAAGGAATGTTTCAGGAGAACTTCAAGGAAAGATAGACCTGTGGGGAACACTGTTCTACGCACAATAGACTGCAGTATCTTGTGGAACAATGGTGTCAAGTGCAAAAGGGAAAACCATTTGAAAGGCTCACAATCTGGGAAAGTGAACATCTAGTAAGAGTTCAGCGACTCTACAAAAGTTAAAGTAGTAACGCCAGGTTGTCAAACAAAGCATACAAAGGTACCAAACTAACCCAGCTACATAAGGTAAGTAGTAAGCAAGAAGAGGATATTCTAACACAGGAAGACATCGAATCCTATATGCAATTTATGAATTACAACCAGATTTGCCATTTGGAGTTGCTCCCTATCCCCAATGCTCTCTTGTACTACCGTAGTTTGGTCTCAGATACACCCTCCGTGAAGTACACCCACCCCCCTAGGCGCAATCATACAATGACCCAATTTGGAAGGCCTCCAAGACACGGGTGAAAGCCAGACGACAAAGACTGCACCAGCCAGCGAAAAGCAAGATTCCATCTCAGTATTTTTGTGCCCCATGCAGGCCACTGGTATTGTCATCCCAGTTGTTGGCATTCAAAGTGCAGACTTTGGTTGTTCATGTGAACTACACCAAGTATGTGGTTCATCAGCAATCAACACAGATTCCCTTCTGTTTTTCATCTTGTTTTTGTTGTTGGTATGACCGTAAGTCATGTTGCATCACCTCACTTGTTGTTGTTTTGTTCTACTACCAGCAAAACATATTACTAGTAATAATTATCAAACTGTGATTGCTGCATTTTGGATTACAGAAGGTTGTGATCGCTGTGTTGTAGGGAGGGTTCCCACTAATGTTTTATTTTCAGAAACATCGCTACAACCCAAAGAACGTCAGAAAATCTTATCAACATTGGATGGTCGCTTGATTCAAGTTACGGATATGCTTTCATGCGAGTGTCCAGGTACCAAGAGGAGGGTGTATAGTGATAACAATATGGGTGCCCTTCTTGGTGTGGTTGTGGATGAATACAATCGTGAAGACGACATGCTGATGTTGGGCCTGGTGCCGGATGATATTCTGGATGACAACAGAGACGATGAGAACCAACAAGGACAGCAGTAATACCTATACACCGTATGAAAAGTAACCATGTATTTTAGTTTTTTTTTACTACCACTCATCATCGTTGTCATAATATCTTTCACCCTCGGCACCGTCACTGTCTTCATCTTCCAATACGAAACGTTGGTCCAAGCCAATCTCTGGGGTAATAGACTCCTCATCATCACTTTCATTGCTGTCATCTTCCTGTTCATCACTCTCACCACTGTCACCAGAAGATTCATTGTCACTTTCTTCAGCAGCGGATTCATTGTCAGCAGGGGGGTCTTGAAAGTAACTCATTCGTCCTGCCAAGCATTGTCCTGGCAATGAAGTTCCGCGTCCCTGCAACAGGAAAACTTTGGGAACTCCTTCTGTACAATGCGGCCGTTTCGTGATCCTTTAAAAATAATGAAAGGTTTCAATTTTGTGCCGTCGGCACAAACAGTCAAGGATACTGTGAACCGACTCCCACTCGTAGATGTGGTTGTACAGTGGACCATCCTAGAACCCTGCAACTCAAGAGTATGATTCGAATGCATAGAGAGACAGGCACCCGTCTGGTCCATGTTTATGACATACCTTTGGTTGATACCGAATTGGCAGACAATAGGCCGTGCCACGGTATTCAGCCACAGTGTGGCCTTGTCCACTTCGTTGCAAGGTGAGTCTTGGGCTACATGGGTAACCCTCCTGGCTACCAAACAGTTCTTTTTCACCAATGTTCGTACCAAGTGGTACTGCTGTGCCTTCGATTTTTGATTGAAGTATGGGTCATTCATCGACAAGGCTCCCATTCATCGACAAGGCTTTCATGTGCAATTCGGCATACCGAATTGCCTTCCCTTCCTGTCGCCGTTGCAACGCCCATCTGATGAGGCGTTCCTCCAGATGTTTGATTGTGGATGGTCGACCTCGCCCCAAAGAGCGCCTGGAAAGCCGCCCTTGAAGGAGCTTCCTCTTTGTCCGTATCCATCGCCGGATCTGGTTGCCTTGGACACTGTACTCGTCTGCGATACTACGCAGGGAACGTGTCCCGAGACGCCTACACTGCACTGTCATGACAACAATTCGCAGCTTTTGACTGTTTGTCAAGTAGCACCTCACCATGCTGTTGGTTGTGAATGAAGAGCAAATGTATTTTTGCACCAGTCTCTTCAACAGCAGCAGCAGGATCTTCTTTCCAGCGCGCCAGGATTTGACAACAGCCGCGCCATAATATATTTAGCAAAAACTCTACTGAATGACGCTGTTTTTTAATTCATTTTGTCTATTTGGTTTGTTTTAGATGAGAAAGCTATCGTTTTGGGAACTAATCTAACCATCTCGAATGGCCAAACTGGAAAATATCATGGAATTTGGAACTTTCTTGTTGGAGGATACATATTATGCGTGTATTTTTGGGCTATGTCGTAGTTGGGGTGAAGTGCACCCACCAAATTTGTCGCTTAGGGCTATGACTTGTGGTGTTCTCTACACATAAGACTGAGGAGGTTGGGAGTTACCGTAACCCGTATCTAGGTCCAAATTGGCCATTTTTAGGTTTTGACGGCAAAGTACGCATCTCAACGAGAGCTTTCAGTAGATATCCTGTTTGTGTCTAGACGAGCTTTCCTCATGTAGTTATGGTCATTTTTACCTCGTCCGTTGGATGCCAATACCCAGACAGCCCGGCGCCCAGGTGCGCGTTGGGTCATGCAATGACTTTTTGCCATCCTCTCCCTCTTCCCGTTTGATGACGTTATGACCGGTTTTCGGTAAGTTTCAACTTTCCCAAAACAAGTTCAAAATAGCCGTACGTCCATTTTCAGCTTTTCATTAGAAAGTTGAAACTTGCCGTAACAACCTAAATTTCGTCCAACCACCACCTACTTGCAGGACTCTCCTCCTTTGTCAACGACAATGGCAACTCACAGAAACACCACCGAGCAGCAAGAAGAAGCAGAAGCACAAGCAGAAGAAGGAGCTGTTGTTGTTCCTCCTCCTGTTGAACCCAAAAACAAGAAGAGCCATGTCTTTACAACCCTTCGTTCTCGATCAAAGAAGTACAAGAAAGACAATGGAGTGACAAAAACGGATGAACTAGAAGAGATTCGTTATTTTATATACTCGAAGTTCATCCAACAAGGACATTGCACCAATCTACATGGTGACCGGGAGGTTTGGCAGGAAGGATGGACACCGTTCTTGGCGGAGTTTCTATGGGGTTTCTGCTACTCAACAACTAGCCAAAGAGAGGCCACTCAGTTGTACTATATCCAACACCATGCCAACAGCGATTCGAAAAGGTTTCCATTGCCATCGAAGGGAAAACCACGAAACAATCATGAGCAGGAACCTCCCCAAATTTGCCATTGGTCGTTGTTCCGTTTGCTTGACATCGGCCGAAGGAAATATTCTTCCTTACAGAAGCATGTGAAGCAAAACAATTTGTCGCCCCGCAAATGTGCTGCCATTGGACGGCCTAGCAACAACTCACTCAAGGAAGACGTCCGAACATCACTATTTGATTTTTTCGATGATCTTTCAGATCTTGCAGCACCACGAGCAACCCGGGTGGTGCGAATGGTTCTCCGGAACAAGGAGGACAACCCCACAGTAGAACAAGATTCAGAAGGAACCGCGGCCATCCGTAACAATCAACCTGCTGGTGGTGGTATTGCTACCACCACTGTTGTTCGGCGGACAGCGGATCTTCGGGATGATGATGTGGAGGTTTTGGAGTTGCCCATTCATTGGTCGTGTCGAAAAATTTACACAAGATGGGTAGAGTCTCGAGGGTGGAAATACACCCTCCACAACAACAAAGGAGCAATCAGACTGGTTCCGATGCCAGAGTGTGCCGAGCAACAATCGGTTTGCTGCTTCAAAACATTTTTGAAGTTCTGGCACAAACATTATCCCAAGTTGTTGTTGCCACGCCCAAGGGAAGACATTTGTAACGAATGCTTTATCCTGGCAAATTCGTTTCGTCAACTGACGGTTGGCTCAAATCGGCAAGAGGAAGAACAAGAAGAAAATCATGATGGTGCTGGTGGGGGTAGAAATTTGTCGTTGCTTGGTCCGGATGCAGTGGATTTGAGGGAGCACACGTTAGCTCTTGCAAAATTGCATCTTGAACGAAGCATTGCACAACGACGCTACTTCAATTATCTAACAGAACAGGCGAAGAAGACAGACTCCAATCACTTGGTTTTGGTTATGGATTACTGCCAAAACCTCGGTGTTCCTTTCTTTGGAAGTGAGCAGCCTGGGGCTACTTACTACTATTACTCACCATTGAATGTGTTTTGTTTCGGAATATACGATGCTGCTGAGGAACACTTGTATTCATATGTCTACCATGAAGGCAGAGGTAAGAAGGGAGGCAACAATGTTGCCTCAATGGTGTTTAATTTCCTTTCTCGGCAGGGGCACCTTTCAAACCAAGACGGAGCAATGCAACGCCGTCACCTCTCTATCGTCTTGGATAATTGTTCTGGTCAGAACAAAAACCGGATGGTCTTGCGGTTGGCTTTGTATCTTGTAGAGTCCAACTATTTTGAATCGGTTGAATTTTGTTTCTTGGTTGCTGGTCACACCAAGAATCCCTGTGACCGGATGTTCAACCTTTTGAAGACGTCGTACCGAAGTTCCAATGTGTACACATTTGAACAGCTTGTGGAGAAACTGGAAGAAAATCCAAACACAACTGTCTTTACAGACTTCGATTTTCAGGATTGGGACAGCTATTTTGACAAGTTGTATTTGCGTTTCCCTGCTGGAGTAGTGCACAGGGCTCACCTGTTCCGATGCGAAAGAACCATAGGTGATGGCACTGTCATGTTTGTGATCGACTCCGCTTCGGAGCACGACGTCGGAACTACAATACAAGAAGAATACCAAAGCAGGAGGGATGTTACTACTATTACTACTAACTTTGGTAGTGGTGCAACTCGCAACAATGAAGAAAGAAACAGTTCTTCTTCGTCTTGCAGTAGCAGTAATGAGGAAATGATGGAGGCTGGTGATGATGATGGTGAAGCGGACGAGGAAGCTTCTGAACAACAACAAGAACAACAACCACCATCACCACAAGAGACCCACAGACAAGAGGAAAGCAGTAGTGATGGGGAGGAGGACGAGACCGAAGAACAAGAACAGCAGCGACCAGCACCACCAGCACCGCAACAACAACAAGACAAGGAGGCCGAGGAAAAACAATTGCAACGTCGGTGGCATCGGGATTTGTGGAGTATTGCTTCGAGGAAAGGCTTTCGCGATTTGCCTCAAGCAACGAGAACAAGTAACTTCCATCGAGAAGAACGCCCTCGAGGAATATGCATGAAACGAGAGGGGGCTTGTGGACTCTCAGATGCACAAGAACGGAGGCACACATTCTTATCTTCGGAAATGCCTGCAACAATTCCCGAACCAGGAATTCCGATAATAAAACAAATCGAGTTAGGAACCAAATGGAGAGAATACATACCAGAGGAATTCAAAGACATCTTGTGTCCCATCCCCCCTCCTGAGATGCTCAGTCGGCATCGAACAGAATCGCAGAAAGCGAAGGAGAGGGCTGACAAAAGAAAACGAGGAGTAAGTCAACCAGAACAACCGCATGCAACAAATGATGGAAATGGTGAAGAAGACAATGATGACAACGAGGATGATGCCATTTCTTTGCAAGTTCTTGTTGCACCAGCAGAACAACAAGTCCAACAACAAGTAGGCGGTCATGCTGGTGGTGATAGCAATAACACCACAACCACACTACCAGGAGCATTCTTCCAACACCAACGAGCAATGGGATATGGCATGGCAACTGCCACACCTAGCACAGGCACCAATGTGAACCCTACCTACCCATGGGGAAGCAACTCATGGTGGGGGGATGATGGAGGACGAGGACAAGAACAACAACAACAACAACAAAACACCGCCACTGCTGCTATGCTTACCAACATGGCCAACCTACAGCAACAGTGCTTTTACCTGGAGAATCGTACTAACTATTATAGTTAGTTTCAATCCGAAACATGGTTTCAATGAGTGTGAATTGGCGATGACATGGTGGCATGACCGAAACTTCGTCGGCCGTGGAGGGTTTTTTGCGTTTTTCTCAACTCCATGTTGATTCGCGTTTCAGTCCCTACGGTAACTCCCAACTTCCTCAGTCTTACATGCTACTTCAAAGGACATTCGGTGGGTGTATCTGAGACCAAACTATGGTAGATAGCTTACTCATAGTTTGTAGTTACCTAGTGCGAGTACCTACTAATTTTAATGTGTTGAGACAAAGAGTAGTTCAGTTGTCATCATCATGACTTACTGCACAGTACATTAGCAGTACGAAAATCCCACATACTAGTACATAACATACTAAGCCGAAAGGTATACTATTACTATCCATTCTAAACTATTAGGTTGGTTAGTTAGTAGCTATTAGTTAGCAGGAGTAATAGTTTGAAGTATCACAATATGTTTCTTCTCACAGGCAATATTAAAACTCATCTCGGGAGCCTCCAAGCAAACAACGCTCCAAACATGGAGAGTATCCTAACCGATGGCCATGACGTCGGTACAACTCATAGTGAATCGTATCTTCTACTAAAAAATTGGAACTTCGCCCAGCGGCTACAAAGGCAGTTCTTGTGGTTGGAACGTATCGCAGTTGATTGGCGACCAAGGACATGTCTTGGAAAAAGCCAGCTCCTGCATGTGGTCCATGTTCGTCCCAATACAACGCCTGTCTACTATTTTTCTCGTTCACTTCGCTCTGAGTACTTTGTTGTTTTTGAGATCGATGTACAACGGAGGTGTAACACAACGGAAATGTATTGTTTGCATACTCTTGCATGGCAAGCACAGTGGCCTCGCGATCTGACAACAGGACCAGTTGACAATAATCATCTTTGGTGAGGTTGGAAAGGATGGGTTGGAGACAATTAAGCTCATGATGAATGTTGGATCCATCATTCGTCGTTTTCATGTGTCTCGAGTGAACAACGACCGTCAAACCTGTGCGAATGCGGTCAAGGTTCCATAGACCACTTGGCTCCATTTTCCATGAATGGAGAGTTGGACGTTGTGGTGGAATCTCATAATAGGGTTGTATCTTGAAGTTTTCATGTCTCACCAGGCCATAGATATATTGATGAGGTTCCGTCAAAAGGGCCACAGCTCTGTCTCTTGCAACTTTTGTATGTAATATTTGCTCACGTATTTCAGGCACAGCTAGATTGCTGACGGAATCCAGGAAGGAGAAAGGAAAGACAACTACAGTCTCGTTGAGAGTGTCCACTATCCCATTGTCTGTAAGAGCTTCTGGATAAGAATAATACCTGGGGAGAAGGGTCAAGTCCTCATGATGAGTGATGTTAAGGGGGAGAGGGTGCGTCACCCAATGGCGAAGTATGCGTGGATGATGTTTCGCCAAACGCATTTTGCTGTTCCACTCGGTAAAGGAAGGCAACAGCGCACTGCGAGCCAGAACATTTCGACAGACAGAAATATTGTAGGAACCTTGACAATAAATTGGGGAGAAGTCTTTGCCGACTCGTTTGCATTCACTGTCGGAATAATATTTCCACAAGGCGGTTCGATTGGTCAAGATGGACCAAATCATCGACTCGGCAAAATTTCTCATTCGATTTCCAGCTTGATGAGGACAAGAATAATAGACAATAGAAAACTTTCGATCAGGGTCTGACCCTCCAAGTTGTTGGTATTCACGCTCCAAAGCTTCTTGGGAATGCCAATTTCTGTATTGTTTCCACAATTGAAATGGAATGTTCTTGGTTGAACTAAATGACTTCAGTGTTTCGTTTCGTGGAAGGCCAGGAGCAGGGGACTCATCGGTGGAAAGCTGGTTGAAAGAGAAAAGGTTAAAACATCCCAGGAGCACGGTGACAAATGCAAAGAGCTCCTGGCTCAATATTCCGTTTGTTCTGCGCTTTGACTTGGTGATTTGCTTGACCATGCCGAAAAGTAGGGTAACCGTTCGTTTCAAAATTGGATTGCGTGAAGTTGTGTTTAAATGTATCCGGATCAACGGCTGAAGGATGACTTCGCAGGATGTGACTGTGTAAGTGTATGACTTCCCGAGATCCAACGCATGGTTCGTGGGTATTATCCATAGTTCGTATGATCAGATGGTGGTACGGTATACAGTAGTAGTTCGAGACAATGTAAGCTCATAATATCTCTTAATCCGAGTTACGATCTACTTCAAACAGTTTATCAGACCCAAGTGTTCTAAGAGAGTTACTGCAAGATGGCAGGTAAAACCAAAGTTATTACTCGCTCTGTTACCTCTGTCCCTGACAAGGACAAAGATGAAACTGAGCCCGCTGTTGTTACTACTGGAGGCAACATTGCTGAAGGAGCCTTTTTGGTTTGTTCCGTAAATAGGGTGTAGGGAACTTATAACCTAGGCTCTTGCAAGTAGTACATCAAGGGTTGGTAGTGGTAGACTTGATCTTCTTCATCATGGTGGTCAGGTGCTGCTGGTGGCACCAGGGAGGAGGAGCGGGAGGACAATTCCTCAAATCTGGATGTCATTTTTGGGTGTGACGACCAGAAATCTCGAAGACGAAGTGACTTAGTGGATGCCCATGACCCTTTTTGTCGTCGATATTATGTCTCCAAAATCTGGATGTGAGCGATGACCGATGACACATGGAGTTTACTACTTTATACCTTCATAGGTAAGATTCGTATCGTATATACTATGCCTAAGATGTAAGACCCAGACCTTACAGAGATGCGAAATGCATCAAGGGCGACTGGGAACAAACTTTAAATCCCGCAAGACCTGAGCCAGATGCTCATGGAACCGTGCGCTCGACGTACGGAGCCCATACAGACCCTTGTGAATGATGAGCGCCTGCCCTTCCATTTCCCCGAACTCCGGGCCGGCGATGATATAGCACTTCTCCTTCGTTACTGCATATAAGAAGGCATTGCCGACGTCTCCCGCGCACACCAAGAGATTGTTGATGGCAGCAACTGCAAAAGCTAGACGGATGGATCCAATGGCTACAACTCCGGAGTAGACATCTTCATTTGTTGGATTAGTGAAGGCTCCATTAGCAACTAGCCCACTTTTTCTCCTGAGGTCAAATTTCACATCGTAGACTATGTGATATGGTATCCTCGTGTAGTCCTTGAGGTCTTCGCCTGGTTTGGGAGCTCGAAAAGTACCGTAGGCATTGATTTGGTCGAGTTTCTTCTGAATGGACTCCTCCCAGAGGTTGTTTCCATTTGCCTTGTCGAGTTCAAGTGCATGGTGAACGTTGTTGGGTAGTTCCACGCCGAGCTTGTATCTTGGAGGTCTCTCTCTTGACGCCCCTCTTTGCATGACTGCATTCATGACTTGGGCATGGTGAAGATCATTAGTGACGTCACGGAATTTGTGGACCCACTGGACTGGAGGCGACAGATGCAAGTCTTCGTGGTCTTCCACGTATTGACAGATAATGAAAGGGTCGTCTAGCATGAGGTCATCGTGACGTACCCATTGGTGTTGACCATCGTTCCATGAAACCTTGAACCACAAATCGCTATCCTTCCAGCGGTACTTGAGTATCTGTTCCACTTGTTGGCTAAGTTTTCCATCGGAATTGATAGCCTCAAAAGCATCGGAAGTATGCTCACAAAACATGACGTAGAACATTCTTTCGACTTCACTCTTGCATTGATTGACGACGATGAACCGAGGTTCGCATGGAAGATATCGCGTAGTTTGCACAAAACGATTGGGTTGCTTTCGTTCTCGACGAGACCTTTGGAGCTCAGGTATCTCTTTGACAATAATCCTGTCTTGTTGAGTGAGTTGGTCAAGAGAGTCGACCATGATCTGGATATTGTCCTGGACAGTGGTGACGTCAACAGGGTTGTCATCCAGCAGAGGTAGGTCCATAGGTACAGCATCATGGGTAGGTACATGATCACTCCTGTTGGTAGCTTCGTAGGTAGCGCTGATGTCGTCCATGGTAGGCATCGTAGGTATCGGCTCATATTGTAGCTCAATAGGAAGATTGGCTTTCTTGGGGGGCTTACGATGGAACAAGAGAGCTTTAGACTGGGGCAGCTTCTTACTGGCGAAGGTCAATGGCACTGGAGGTTTGGTATGGGTCACACTGGGATCAAGTTCCTTCGTAAAATCCAATCGTTTGTTCTCTTTTGATATAGAGAAAGGTCTCACAACGCTCCTCGTCACCACCCTTCTGGTTTCATCACATAGGATTTCGAAAGTCAGCGCATCGCCAATATTCTCACTGGGGCCTAACCAGTAACCAGTCTTTTCTCTTGGGTTGGGGAACTTCGAGGTGGGATCGGAGAAATACACCTTTTCGTAGAACCGGAAACATAACAATGCGGAAATGTCAACTGTCTCGCCATATCTCACTGTCATAGGTATGCCGTATCGAAGAGATTCATGGGCCAGAACATTCTGTACTTCACACAAGTACCGAATACCATATGTCCACACACGTGGTATCGCCCCTGTCCGATCGAATAGGACGGCTAAGTGTTGTTTGACCCAACGTATACCGTTCAGTTCAGCGGGGTTCTGCTGTTGATTCCTTGGCTCAGAATACTGTAACCAATATTGAGCTCTAACAAGGCGTTCTCCAATTCGCGACTGATTTGCTCGCCTGCACCATCCATTCGGAAAGCCCACGGTGCTCCATATAAAGCAACGAAGCGCAATAGAACGGTCTTGAAGTTCTCTCTTGTCTTGATTGGGATGAAATTCCTTACTCGTGACGTAGTACCGTAGAAAAGGATTCCCATAGTGAACCCGTCCAGACTGGCGACATTTGCGTAGATGGCATCCAAGGCAACGACTTCCCGTATTCGCTTGATATAGAGATTGGCGAACCTGGACTTCACATGTTGTACCATGGGGTATCTGATAACTGCCTTGGCCAACTGCGTTGTGTGTCGTAGCGTTTCCTTGATAATCTTCTTTGGAGCATACGCAAAGTATCCTTGTAGCGCAGATAGGTCATCTAGGTGGTGTTTAGCTCGCATCTTCAAGCCAATATTTTTCATGTCCATTGCATGGTCATATGCCTGCTGTTCCCTGGTTGCGTCTTGATCATCAACTGTATCTCTGCGTCGTAAGGAATCAGATAGATCGTCATAGTCGGACACTTGCGAAGTAGCGTCGTGGTGTGTCATCACAATCAGCTGGGTACCATTGTTTGCTTTAATGGTGGCCTGATCAAGAGAATCTGGGATAGCAGTATTAACAAGACTGGTTATGGCATGTTGAACAAAGTACTGTAGATCATGATGACCCCCCCTGAATTGATGTTCCACGAAAGAAAGGAAAGAGAGAGCATCAAATTCATAACGGTGCGAAGGTTGTTGGGGGCGAGGACGGCTGTGGATATAAGCATCAGCAATATCAACAGGGGATAGATGGGCAGCCAACGCGCGATAAGGGCTGTAGGAATTGGGATTATCGGAGGCAAAAGAGACGGAACGGGCGAGGTCTCGCATCGAAGTGGTTAAGGACAGTTGAGGGAAGGTATAACCATGGACATTTTTAACAGTACGGGAGACTGGATCTTGTTCCAACAAGGGAAGATCCTGAGGGTTCGGAGAGGCAACAGTTGGACGCGTGGCGAAAGGCACAGAGTCACGCGGGTTCCAGGGCATATTGGTGGTAACCGTAATGCAAGGCAGCGTGTCCAAATCATCAGGGGTGGGAGGATACAAGGGAAAAGTCATGAGGGCATCACGGGGTTCCAACGGGATGACGTGCGCAGGGCAAGGCTGGAAGCGTTGAGTACCGTAGGAAGCTGGGGAATTGTCCGTAAAGGAGATCCTATGGGTACTGGGTACGGAATCAATAACGCAACCGTGGTTCCGAACTTGGAACTCTGAAAGAAGAGTCACATTGGTCTTGGGGTTATATGCTGCAGCAGCTGGGGCAGCTGGAGGACTTGGGGTACCAGAGTGCACTATGTCCGTAGAGTACAAACAAATTGCTGAGAAAAATTGTGAACTAAAACTTTAGGATTACAAATGAAGACTTCCGGAAGTAACTATCGCTGATTTCCGGATCTTTTGGTCACTGATCAAGATCCCAACCTTCCTTCACTGGGCTAGAGCCAATCAGCATTCAGTGACGCTCAGTTCTAATGTTAGAAGACGACGAAGGTAGCTAATCTTCGTTCTTCTCCTTAGTTAGCCCATAAGTAAGGTTGAATCTTACTCAGCATCTTCCTTCCGTTGAGTGGAAGATTCTTTGCACTTGCATTGATCTTATTGACTTCTTCTTGACACCTAGAACGTCTTCTTGGCAACGTCAAGAAGATCTATATCTTCTTTTCTTTCTTTTTTTCATAGTGGACTCAACGGATCCCAGTTGTCTTGTTCGACTCCTGTGTATTGATCGGCTTCCTTTGTCCGATGGACTTCGCAGACCTCTTGTCCGTTAGTCCTACTAGCCTACAGTCAACGTAGTCCTACTGACTACGAGTCTACTGAGTCCAGATCCGTTCCACGTGTAACTATTAATTCTTTATCTCTACGACGTACAGGCCAGTATACTGCAAGAGGATGGTAGTGCCAAGCGCTGTTTGCGACGATTCTCATTCTTGTATCATTTGCAGGCGAGGTTCCGAGCCAGTTTATACTTTTCACGGACAGCTGCTGGCATCTGGGCATACTGAGAGTCGGACAAGTCCAATGCATCGCGAGACATGGCAAGTTTGGCGATGTTGACCATGAGTTGGAGTTCTGGGTCTTGTGCCGGTGCAGCGGCATTAAGTCCAGGAAGTGGAGTAAAACCTTGGAAGTTGTCCTCATCTTCGTCATCCGTGCCGTCATCGTCAGGTTCGTCAACTGCCAGGTGATTGACACGAGCCTTGTGATGGGCCTTGTTGCCGCGCCGTTTCTTGACATCCTCAAGGTCCAATTCTGGGACTTGATCACTGTCATGTCCACAAACTCGAGATACTAGATTAGTTAAACCTGACATACCATCCCATTTAGAGGAACTCTCTGCAAGAACAGCCAAGGTGAGAAAACCCTTAAGCCCGCTGTTGCGTAGGTTGGCTAGAATCTGACGTCGTTGCTTAGCGAGATCATATCGGTCCTTGGCCTTGCATTCCAGGTTGTAGCGACTAAAAAGGCTGAGCATGTAAGGAACATACTTGGTCATATCAGTCCTGGGGTTGACAGGCATAGTGATGAGTGACTGGAGATTCTCGGTACGGTCTTCTTTCTTTGCCTTGTCGTTGGCGTGTGCCATGAGTTGTTTAAATACATAAACACCTCCGATAGCCATTGTAGAGTCAGTGGGCTCATCAGCGAGAAGGTACGAGAATGACGATTCCGAGAGAACTTCAGTCATCCATTGGTGAAGGACCTTATCATCGAGTTCAACCTGTTCTGCAGAGATAGATAAAGGTTTCTGATTGATGGGGCCTTTCCAAACTGCGATGGTCTCAGTGGCACCGAAATGGAGGTATAAGTTTTGGAAATCGAGGTCGATTAAGTATCCCATACCGGCGGCTTTCAAGGCGATTTTGAAGTTGGTTAACCACACTGCGAAATCACGGTTAGGGGTTAACCAAAGACGTTTGCTGACCGTGGTTTGTCTCTTA
>BLYE01000072.1:0-52701 GCA_016586335.1 Nitzschia putrida | reverse complement strand
GGTGGATGGCTTTACGAACGACGAAATCGAAGCTTTCACTGCAGAAGATTTGGATCACATTCTGCGTCGGTTGATTAAAAAAGGTCGATCGTATGCAACATTCCGCAGTCAAACTCGAGAAGGTCAAATGAATGCAGCTAAAGCCTGGTATCACGCTTTGGAACTTCATGAGCGTTCGGATGTGAAATTGGCAGACAAGACAGTTATCTTTCCAATTTACTCTGGATTGTTTGTATTCATAAAAGGAGGAATGGTGCTTCAAAGCGGCAACTTTGAGTTTGAACAAAACATGGCGAATGCATTCGTAACGAGCGCTCGCCGTAATGGAGATCCCGTTCATCATGCCCGAGCCCTGGCTCTCAAGTGTGAAGTCCTTGCTCGAGCTGGTAATTTCGAAGAGGCCTTGGACACATTCAAGACCATGTCCAATATCTACGAGATTGAGGAGCACTCGCAGCAATTTAACAGTATGTATGGAACAGACCGTGCAGCGCAGATGTATTCACGACGTGCTCAGTGGTTGTATCTGATGGGACGAAAGGAGGAAGCCTTCAAGCAATGTGACGATGTAATCAACAAAATTCTACCATGGATGGATACACAGAATGTCTTGAATACGTTCGAGTTACTGTTCCCAGTCTTGAGCATGTTGAAAGCCAGAGGGCAGAGCTCGTATGCCAGTGACATATTCGAAGAGAACGTCCTTACCAACTACAACTCGCTTGCCAAGAAGGTTACCATGTGTGCTCCAATTTTGGTGCCACTTTCCATGCTGTTGAGAATCAGCGGAAATCCCAAAGACCACAAGACGGTCACAAAGGCTAGAGAATGGCTGCTGGATGACGACAAACATGGGTCTTTCGATATTTTCTTGGACAACCTGTACAGCAAATTGGGTTGGACCCCAACCTCCATTACTGCAGAACTATGCCTTGTTACCGCAAAACACGGAGGCGCAGAGATGGATGAGAATACAAAGCATGAACTTATCAGAAAGGGTCTACGTCTCGCGAGATGTGCTGGGAATCTAATGGAGGGGAAGATTGGCGTGGAGATGGCTATGGAAGCTCACCAACCAGTGTTGGATGAGCTCACTTTCATGGCCGAACTTGCCGGTATCATTGCCACTTGTGTCATGCCGGGGAATATCCCAGTGGACGCTGGAAAGCCATTGCGAACAAAACATGGGGAAATTCAGTTGGTTACAGAATAGAGATCTAGCTCGACAGCTTGTTGAGCTTGCTCATTTACATCAAATAAAAAATAAATGTATTTCTTGGCTGCGATTAGGCTACTAGCTAAGTTATAGGTTACACGAAGAAACTCTTCCTCTGATGAGCACAACCATCACAATTAACATATAGGTACTAACGTTGTACTGGTACCACCACTCTGTATGAGTTTACATACACAATGCATGGTAGTCGATGTAATCGGTTTTCTGTGCTCCAACAGCGCATAAAATTTGGGTGGACAAGGGCCAAGTCGTTGCATTCCTCACGGCGTCTCTCCCAATTGCTGGACTTCCTGGCCCCAGTTTTCAACTAGGAGTCATCGTATCATCCAACACACTTTTGAACTAGCTTGGTTGTACAAATATTATCAAGCTTCCAATCGACAATCATTGGAAGTTGCGTTCTTGGATTGTACTTGGTAGTTCAACAAGGCGCCACACAACGCCTATTACGTGAGAAAATATGACTTGCAACCTCCTATGCACCTTTTTGGTTGCTCTACTGTATTGTTCTCCTGTACAAGGATTCCTGTCTCCAATAGGATTGCTGACAGTGGGATCAAGAGGCCTTTCTCCTTTATATTCGGAAACAGAGACGAGTGCTTCAGCGTCAACCAGTGAAAATGTGGAGAACTCCCCAACCATGTCTCCATTACCTGATACTGTTGTCCCAGGAGTGCTTACAGGTCAAGCAACATTAGATTTGATCAAACACGCAAAGGAAAATGGTACGTATGAGTAAGATATTGGTAGCCGTGGTTTGTTTCTGTCTCTTACGTCACCCTTTGCTTCACTTTCCAAAGGCTACGCCATTCCTGCTGTCAATTGTGTCACATCATCCAGTGTCAACTTTGCTTTGGAAGCTGCATGTAGAAATCGATCCCCTGTGATGCTTCAATTTTCCAGTGGTGGCGCACAGTTCTACGCTGGAAAGAGAATGGGCAGTCTCGAAGGAGCGGTTGCCGGGGCCTTAGCGGGGGGCCGATACGTCAACACCATTGCTTCTGCTTATGGGGTTCCAGTCATTCTTCACACCGACCATTGCTCCAAGAAGCTTTTGCCTTGGCTGGAATGCATGGTTCAATTCAACGAGAGGAATTTTTTAGAGGAGGGAGTGCCATTGTTCTCGTCACACATGCTGGACCTCTCCGAGGAAACTGTAAGTGAGAATTTGAGGATTTCCTCGCACTACTTGAAGCGCATGGAGAAAATTGGGATGCTACTCGAAGTAGAATTGGGAATTACGGGTGGTGAAGAAGATGGAGTCAACAATTCCGATCGTCCAGAACATGAGCTTTATACCACTCCCGAAGATGTCTATGAAACCTATACACGCCTTAGCGAGATTTCAGACAAGTTCACCGTCGCTGCGGCGTTTGGAAATGTCCATGGTGTCTATCGGCCAGGAAATGTCAAGCTTGACCCTGAAATATTACATGACGCTCAAGAGTATGTATGCGATCAACTGGGATCGAGGGCTCCAAAGAATCGCCTACCGGTCAACTTTGTCTTTCACGGAGGAAGTGGTTCGAGTCTCGCGGACATTCGAAAGGCTATCAGTTATGGGGTTGTCAAGATGAACATTGACACAGACACACAGTGGAGTTACTGGGATGGCATACGCAAGTACATGGCCGAGACCACGGATTATCTGCACACGCAATATGGCGAAGACAAAGAAGGACGACCGATGAGATACTATTACGATGTACGTGGAATGTTGTGTGTGCACTGTTTGCTATGTGTTCTTTCCCCTCTCATGTCGTTGTTTTGCCTCTATCTCCTGTAGCCTCGCAACTTCTTCGAGCGGGTGAGGTCAGTTCTATTAAACGCCTAGACAAGACGTTCTCTGACTTGAATTGTAAGGACATTGTGACTTCCATCACTCCCGAAACAACCCCCTGAGGCTAGAAGATGAAGAGGCCAACCATCAGCGGTTTCTACGCAAATTGGACGTGATGTTGGAAGAAGCTGGTATCACACTTTAATATTGAAGTGTAGTGTTGGATAGTTGATGCAAGTTGTATATGTTAACCTCTTGACGATCCAAAAGCTATCAATAATACTACCGTAGTAAACATGAAATAGTAGGGATGGGTATCTTTGTTGGTCAGTGCCTCTGCTGCGGTTGTCTGTTGACCGACGTCCCTCCGGTGTGCGTATGCATTGCTCTGGTCATATCCTGGCCGCTCGTCAGTCGTCAGTCGAAGGAATCCATGAGGTTCGGAAACGCCAATATAACGGTAGGATATGAAAGCAAGCGCAACAGTCGTACGCCTCGGTTGATTCGACATCACAACACATCAAAATTGTGTGGACAAGGTGGCGTTGCATCTTTGCAATTGAATGCTTTGGCCAGGCTTTGTACATTTTCGAACAAAGCTTCATAATTCTTGCCAAAACTCCAGTTGAGTTGTTCATCAGACTTTTCTCTGCTTCTTTGCGACGCTAGTGGCTCTGATTTTCTCCTCTTCCAGTAGTAATTTTCATCGCTTTCAACATGATGTCCCAATCTCTAATCTTTGGCGCCTTGGTAGCATTCTGGGTCAGCATTCCCTGCAGTGGATTTGTGATTCCTGTTTCTGCTTTTAACGCAGCCTCCAGACAAGTCTCTTCCTCCCTTGCTTCGCAAGCCAATGTGGAAATTGTCGGCAAGGATCCTTTGGCTATGCAAATGACACCGTTGCCCGATAGTGTCCAACCGGGTGTTCTGACAGGTCAAGCTACCCTGGATCTGATTAACCATGCCAAGGAAAATGGTATGTTGGCTACTGTATGGCTGTGACCTATGGAGGAGTCAAAGTGTTTTCAATGTTGCTTGTTTCATACGTTCGTTTTTTCGGATTTGATTTGTCTAACACTTGGATTGTGTCTTCGTCCTATCGGATATTGATGATATGTTGATGATTGGGAATGTTAGGTTACGCCATTCCTGCTGTAAACTGCGTGTCTTCGTCTAGTGTCAACTTTGTGTTGGAGGCTGCTGCCAAGAACAGGGCTCCTGTAATGATTCAATTCTCCAGTGGAGGCGCTCAATTCTATGCCGGCAAGGGATTGGACAACAATTTCTGTTCCGCCTCCATTGCTGGTTGTGTCGCTGGGGCTCAGCATGTGCGATCCATGGCTTCTTCTTATGGAGTTCCCGTGATTCTTCACACTGATCACTTGTCAAGGTCACTTCTTCCATGGTTGGAAGGTCTCCTCTGGTGGGATGAGAAGTGTTTCGAAGAGTCTGGATACCCTCTCTTTTCTTCCCACATGTTGGATTTCTCGGAAGAACCTTTGGAGGATAATTTGCGTATGTGCACCCATATTATGCAACGAATGGAGAAGATGGGCATGCTCCTTGAAATTGAACTCGGAATCACTGGAGGAGAA
Source organism: Nitzschia putrida (assembly GCA_016586335.1). Taxonomy (NCBI): domain Eukaryota; phylum Bacillariophyta; class Bacillariophyceae; order Bacillariales; family Bacillariaceae; genus Nitzschia; species Nitzschia putrida. The sequence goes on along the minus strand of BLYE01000072.1, from coordinate 48,089 downwards.
GAAGATGGTGTCAACAACTCGGATCGACCAGAACATGAACTCTACACTACTCCCGAGGATGTCTATGAGGCCTACAAGCGTCTCAGTGAGTATTCCGATAAGTTTACCATTGCTGCTGCCTTTGGAAATGTCCACGGAGTCTACCGACCTGGAAATGTCAAACTGAAGCCTGAAATCTTGAAGAATGCCCAGGAGTTTGTCTCGAACAAATTAGGCCGAAAGGCCCCCGCCAACGGAAAACCCGTCAACTTTGTCTTCCATGGAGGTAGTGGTTCCGATCTTGCCGATATCCGCAAGGCCATTGACTTCGGCGTCATCAAAATGAACATTGACACCGACACACAATGGGGATACTGGGATGGAATCCGAAAGTATGAGGAAAAGAATCATGACTACTTGCAAAGCCAAATAGGCAACCCTGATGGTAGCGACAAGCCCAACAAGAAGTTTTATGACGTGAGTATTCTTTGAACTCTTCTTTTCTCTTTCTGGTTATGTTGTTCTCACCCTATTGTTCGTTTCGTTTACAAAACCAGCCAAGGACCTACCTTCGTCAAGCAGAGTTGAGTGCCGTGGCTCGCTTGGACCAAACCTTTTCTGATTTGAAATGCCAGAATATTACCAACTTTGAGCCCGCTACCCTCCCAACCGATATGATCGTTCCTATTCTCCAAGAGGAGACCTCCAAATCGGCGTAGGAAACGATTGGTTCAAACTCAAAATTGCCCTAGAATGTAATGCTGTGAAACCATACCGTACTCCCCAAAGTGATAAGCTAGCGCAAAGCTTCAACATACTATTTCTGTTCAATTGCTAGCTTGATACAAGAAAAAATAATATACATCGTTCCAGTTCAAGAACCGTACGGTCATCGCCAGAGGAGAACCACAAAAAGCCTTGTCCTGCCTTGGAACATTTCCATCGCAAACTGGCAACGTTCGTGTGTAGTTTACCAATTGGTAAAGTCGGGCAATTCCTCTCCCATGGCTTCTGCTTCTTGCATGGTCCACAAGTGCACCAAGCAAGATTCATTAAACTTCTTCTTGGCAATTTTGGAAAAATGCCGCATCCCCATTTGCTCATAGCCCGAAGACTTGCCATCCACCGACCCTCGGACGACCCATCGTCCACCGGTTTCTTTGGTTCCTCGAACCGTTACTCGTCTATGCCCGACGCCTTCATACACTCCTTCTTTGACCCGGCCATATCTTGTGACATTATCTTCATGCCTTGTCAACAGCTGTTCCTTTCTCCATGCTTGTGCTTCTTCATCCGTCAAGACTTCTTGAGTCCTCATGAAATACTTGAACGCAACTTTCAAAGCTCCGGGCCCCGTGACGACAGGAATATTTTGTTTCCCAACATGATCCAAATCCAAGAGTCGCATCAAACACACTTGTACTGCAAAATACATGAGAGGATGGCGTGGTGCGGCTGCCATAAAATATTGACTTAGAACGCCCAACTTTTCGACCACAAAGAAAGCATCGTCATCGGGATGAATTGTTTGATCGTTCCACAGCTTTCCAGGAGCATTGTCTATGTCTATCATGGAAGGAAGAATGGAAACAATACAGCAATGTTAGGCAAAGAATGGAACATAAGAACGGTCAAGCAACAACAAAGTAACAATCATGCAGCGATGGAACCAACGACTGGTAGAGAGTACCGCGTTGTACCGTGCCGTACCGTACCTGTATAGATTCCACCATATTCCCACAACATGAGATACCGCCACAAATCTGCCGTTCCAGCACCACTCCGTAAACAACGACGAACCAAATTCAAATGTGGAAAATCTCTATCTATGGCAGACCATTGAAAGAATCGTTCGACGGCTTCATCATCATGCAGATATACATTGTGTTGATCGAAATGCCAAGTTTTCAGATTGTCGACGAAATTTGGCGTAAGACATCGAGATTTGGAAGTGACATGGATAATGGGAGGAATACGACGCGAAGATAATGGAGAGGTAGCGGTATTCGTCTCGTTCCGAGGAGTTGAGACATTGTTTGCCACGAGGTGGTTGGGAACATAAATGAGGCCATCGGGGCATGTGTGGGAGGAGGAAGCAGTGAGTGTATCTAGAGAGAGTTGTCGGGTGGAAGCGGATGCTCCCATGTTGCTTGTTGTAATGGAATCATGTTGGTGGTGGCTATAGGTATAAGTGCCAGTACTCGTACTCGTACTACCGGTAGTAGTACTTGCACTGTGGTTGGAAGTCCCACAAGCCAAAGAAGGAGGGGCAAAGGCAGCGGAAGTGGAGTCTGTGGCGTCTAGCAGTTCTACGTTGGGTCTTTGATAGTACAAAACAACGAGAACGTAAACAACAGCTGCAACAATGATATCTTTGAGACGTTCTTTGAGCGATCGATGGCGTTTCCGACCACCATTGGTGTCATTGGGTGGCATTCTCTATGACAATTGAGGTGGAAAGGGAGAGTCCTCAACACACCTTCTTGACGACAACGGTGTGGTTTGTGGTTGGTGGTCGAACCTCAACTATGCTATGATTATGTATATGTACGCATACGATATAACATAGTGATACTTGTACTGTAGTATGATTGTACGTAGAAACTTCAACCTATTTGAACTGTGAATGGCCGTTGTGGCACAAATACCTTTCACCTCCTTTCGAATTCCCCAACGCATCACACCGAGCATCGAGCACCCTACCACAACCACCACAAACAACAACAATAAATTGTACAATACTCGTACCCCACCAAGCATGCAAACAACAAGATGAAATCCCCAGCTAGTAGTTCCGTATTGTTCCTGTTTCTCACAGCCATTGCATCGAGCAACTGGTCGGGTTGGCTGTCCTACAAGGCGATTCTCTCGGATGACTACGATTCCACTTCCTCGTCGGATTATCCCCAAGAATTGCAACAGCAACAGCAGCAACAGCCTACCCTTTCCTTGGGACAACAAATTGTACAAACCTCCTTTTCCCAATCTTTCCAGGACCTAACGGTCCTTTGTCCCAACAAAAATGAGTCTCCTCCCAAGTTTCTCGAATGCCTCCGAAAAGCCTTTGGTACTATCCGACAATCGAATCATACGACACAATACCCCTGGTGGTTCCAAACTATGCTGCGAGACGCTACCGATCCATGGAATGGCATGGGTGCATCTTGGAATTTCCTGCAGTTCCCTGGTGATCCCACCATGAAACTTTGCATCTATGGCAAAGGAGCTACCAAACAATGGCGGAAGGTCCATTGCGACGCTTGGATGGGCCAAGCCAATTCCGACGCTTCCTATGAAGAATGTCAAGCATACCAAAAGCAACAGACGCAACACACGCAACACACCGGTAAGAACACTACAGCCCAAGGACCGCGGCGAGCTATCCCCAAGGCAGTCTTTCTCCGGGATCCATTGGAACGATTCCTTAGTGCCTTTTTGGACAAGTGTACTGGAGAACATAGATGGAGTGAACCTCATTGTGAACCTTCCACACTCTTTCAAACCCATCATGGCAAGAAAATGATTGGCGAGTTTTGGGATGATCCACAATCGCTCTTTGATATTTACGTCGATACAGTTCCGGTGCGTAACCTCATGGCTTTTGTTTTGTGGTACCCATACATTGTACCTGGTACGAGTACCGTACCCCATCATCAATCTTACCCCTCCTTTGAATCGTTTGCCTTTTTTCAGTTGGGTTGGAATATGCACATGTTGCCCTTATCCTTTCACTGCGGAGGCTTGTATAAAACGATTCAATCGTATGACTTTGTGGGCAAAATGGATGAAGACTATTACCATCACTTGCATCGCTTCACGCAGTGGCACCCTACTATAGAACCCTATATGGACCATGTCTTTCATTTGAAAGAACATTCCGAACAAGAAAAGAATGTTGGGACCGAACACCAGGCCAGTCTCCAAACTCTCAAGTATTACAACGCCCGAACGGTTCGTCGTGTGTTGGAGTATTTTGCCATGGATTATGTCATGCTGGGTTTGAAGATCCCTACTTGGGCTGAACAGATGCTTCAGGAAGAGTACTCGTATGGCACTCCTACGAATAATGCTTTGAGATGATTCTACCGGTAGTACTGTAGTTTCTGGGATCCAATTCCTTGCTAGCTAGCCACGAATACGAAGTTACGTACCTACGACTTGTACGCAGTCTTCCGCAATTGCGGGAGGATGATCTTGATGATGGGGGGTGAGGAAGAGGGAAAACTCCGCCTTGTGCCGTGTTCGTGGTTTTCTGATGTCTACTATCACTTTGTACCAAAACTGCCGTACATTGTTCTCGCAGTTCGGGATGCAAGTTCTCGACCCTCGCGTTGTTCTCTGCCCACCAACAAGGCGATACAGTACGAGGAGTACGAGCTACGGGAAGAAGGACGAGGTCGCAGACAACAGTGTCCAATCTACACAACAAAAATCATAAATCTTCCATTTTTCTCCATCTCTGGCAGCAGTACTCGGAAACGAAGTTGTCATCAAATTTAATCAATATCAGCAACGACTGCGGTACTATACCATTGTCAACAAGCAGCAACAAGAAACAAGCAACAATGGTGAGACATTCCTATCCACACAACAAAAAAGACTCTACCAACAGTCTGCCTGGAGTAGAATTGGCAGCTGTCGCACAAGAATTGGCCGATCGTCAATCGCTCAAACGAAAAAACAAAAAGAGTGGAGCTTGGAATGCCCGAGATGAAGAAAGAGAACCCCTTCGAGATCCGCAACAACATCAACAACAACAACAACAGCCAGCATCAACGTTGAACAAAGATGCTGATCCACAACGAAAGCGTTTGGTACTTCGTCGCATGCAGTATTTGACGGGCATGGCAGCGATTGGAGGATTCCTCTTTGGATATGACACAGGTGCGTATTCGTACAGTATTATTTTTGTTTTTGTGGTTTGGTGTGGTGCGAGTGGTACATGTCTGGTTCAATCTAAGGATATGACTCACATGGTTACTAACTATCATGTTCACAATGAACATTTGTTTTTTCTCACAGGTGTGATTAGTGGTGCCATGCTACCCATGCGTCGAGCCTTCCAGTTGACACCTGAGCAACAAGAGGTTGTCGTTAGTTCAACTGTCCTGGCTGCCTTTGTCAGTAGTTTGGGAGGCGGTACGCTGAACCATCGTATTGGTCGTCGCAGAACCATTTTGGTAGCAGCTGCCGTCTTCACCCTTGGAAGTGTTCTGTTGGGGTTTGCTTGGAGTTATACCGTGCTGGTCGTCGGACGTGTGATTTTGGGGTTGGGCATTGGGTTGGCCAGTTTGACGACTCCCATATACATTGCCGAGGTGGCACCTTCCAACCTCAGAGGTCAATTGGTTACCATTAACACCTTGTTGGTAACCTTTGGGCAATTCTTTGCAGGAATGGTCGATGGCGTCTTTGACCAAATATATCCAAAGGAAGGATGGCGTTTTATGCTAGGTTTGGCAGCTCTTCCCTCCATTCTCATGTACGTTGGTTTTTGCAGTTTGCCCGAATCTCCTCGTTGGTTGGCTACCAAAGGGAGACATCAAGAAGCTGAGGAAGTTCTATGTTCTCTCCGAGAAACGACGCATGAAGCCCATGAAGAATTGCAGGAAATCATTGAGTCCATGACACCAGCCAGTGCTCGACCCGAAAAGGCATTGGACTATGGCAGTAATCAAGATTCTCCCACTCTCAAAATTCGCAGTGGTGCAGCCGACAGTCAGTTCGATCAAAACAAGGAAAAGCGTCAAAACAATACGGACACTGCCAATGTCATCGTGTCCTTCATTCATATGCTGCGGCATCCTCCTACCCGTCAAGCTTTGTTTTTGGGGTGTGGGCTCATGGCGGTCCAACAATGTTCCGGTATCAATACCGTCATGTATTATGCGGCGAGTATCTATGAAATGTCCGGATTTGATGAGCTGACGGCCGTCTGGTTGTCTGGATTCACAGCACTCGCTCAAGTCGTAGGAATTATCGCATCCATTTACTTGGTCGATCGAGCCGGGCGACGAACTTTGGTATTGTATTCTTTAGGTTTGGTCACCTTGGCCTTGGCTGGGTTGGCAACATCATTTTATCTCGCCCGAACCCAATCGGCAGCCGTCACTTCGACCGACGCCGAGTGTTCCAGTCAACCGGCTCTGATCTGGAGTGGTGCTACATCCTACTGCTACGATTGTGCCAATATGGACGGTTGTGGTTTCTGTGGCGGTGCTTGTATGGCTGGAAATCCTGCCGGTCTTTTTGACTCTGAATGCTCTGCCGAATACACGTATGCAACTTGTGAGAACCCTTATGGAGGGTACTCCGTATTCTTTATGGTTCTCTATCTGCTTGCCTTTGGAATTGGTATGGGAGGCATGCCTTGGACAATCAACTCAGAGATTTATCCTCTACGGTATCGGTCTTTGGCCGTGAGTTGTTCGACTGCCACCAATTGGATCGGGAATTTGGTTATCAGTGCTACGTTCCTCACGTTGAGCAGTCCTTCCGTGTTGACTGCCTATGGTGCCTTTGGATTGTATGGATTTGTTGCCTTTCTTGGATTTATTTGGCTGTATGTGGCACTTCCAGAAACCAAGGGACTCACATTGGAAGAGATTGAACGCCTCTTTGAGCGACGAAGCAGCTATTCTGGGTCGGAGACATCGGAAGAAACGCAGTCCTATGATGCTGTTCCCACTACGATGGAATAGGACCAACATTGGAGAGTGGTATTAGTTACTATACTCAATTTTGATATTCCAGTATTTTAAAGACTTATTAGCGTAGAGAACTGCTACAATCCTATTTTTCACTCCTTTCAAATTATGACGTCAGCATTCGGAGGAGTCCACCGTGCCAAAATCGTCGAGGGACACACGATTTCCCGCGCGAAATAATTTGGCAAGACATGCTGCCTGCTGCAAGTCACTGCCCTTCCCAATCTCATCGAGAAAACAGTCCAGTGTTTTGAGGAACAAGTACTATCGCTAGTACAAGGCTGTAAGGCATCAATCAGGCCCACTCTCCAATCCACAACCTCTACACTCCAAATTATCAAGATCGTGTCAGCAACAAAATGTTCTTGTTTCGGCGGAAGGAGTCGGACAATAGTGAGAAAGATGAAAAGAAAAGGACGGATGTTGAAGAAGGAAAACAAAAATTCGTCAATGTGCGATACAACCTCTGGCTATATGATCGGGTGAATGGAGTGGCCCGTCCTCCAGATCGATCCTATGATTCTCCAGTTCAGTTTCCTCCCAGTTTTCTTTGTTTGCCTCCTTCTGTTATCAAGTGCTGGCCATGGTTGTTTGAACACAATTCATGCTGTACTTGTTTGGGGCGTTTTGAGTGTTTCGGGATGTGCTGCTGTTCGTCGCCTTCTTCTCCAAACACTCCCGAAGAGCCATGGGCAAGGCGATCGGTTCTACGGTATACATTCTTTTTGAATTTGGTAGCCTTGTGCTTAATGATCTTCACATGTTTCAGCATGACCTCCATCTACCTGCCTTCCGAGTCCATGGCCCAAACGTTGCTCCAAATGTCTTCCTTTTCTCGTTGCGAAATATACCCTACGCCTGACAACTTTTTCTTGGAGCCTATCACTATTGATGTTGGTTTAACAGCTATTTTGTTGGAAAACCCAAACAGCGAGAGCGATGATGATTCGGAAGAGAGTGGTTTCAAAGTCATTATTCCATATGATGAATTCTGTACCATGGTTGCTGGTGTCCCTGGAGTCAACACGAAATTCAAGCAATACTTACAAGCTCCAGCGGAAGAAACTTGTGGAAATTGCTATGATGCTCAACCACGTATGGTTGTACCGTTGCTCCTGGCAACATTGGCTTTGGTGCCGAGCCTCTTCGTCAATTGCACTCGAATGTATCCCTCCACCGACATGAATTGTCAAAAGTTTCATGGTATGTTTTTGTTGGTGATGAGCATTGCCTGTTCCATGGTCTCGTACTTTGGATATTCTTCCAAATGTCTTCGATCCACGTTTTGGGTACCGAACCCCACGAACGCCACCGCAACCATTGCCAATGTGGTGAGTTTGGACCGGTATGGGAACCAAGTGGAATCTGATGCTATTGATGAAGTGGTCCGTATCACATACGAATGGACTGTGGGGTATGGTGCTATTTGTTTGTTATCCGCGATTGGTTTGATCTTTTTGATAGTTTTTTGTCAGGTGGGCGTTCCCACACCAACGATTACCTTCAACACGTACGAGCAAAAGATATACGAACAAAAGGTGCGAAAACAGTTGGGGTGGGATAAGATGGAGGACCAAGAAGAGGAGCAGGAGGAAGATACAAAGGCTTTGGTGAAGCGTAGTAAAAAGTAGTTAGGAATTCACTATCACTGCCAACACCACATTGACATCTTGTCCATCTTCATGAGGTTTTGTCTGCCCGAAATGAAGCTCCATCGGAAATAACACAACATGAGAATGGTACTGTAGATAATAATATAGTTGTGTGCATACAAGTCGTTCTTGAATTTGTTAGTGAACATCAACGGGAAGCTACAATGTAAGCAGACAGAATCCGATATGTTGCAACAGGCAAGTTTGGCAAGAAGGTACCCCATCCTCCGCCAGAGATTCCACCGTCATCACGATTCATGGTGGATCAATACTGTCAGGTTGCCCAGGCAGCACTAAATACTTAGTATTTTTGTCCTCCCCCTTCCCAATATTATGCTGGTTTTGGGTCAGGGCTGCCAGTTGTAGCCTGACCAACACCTTACCTCGCATTATCAAAAACTTGCAAAGTCCGAACCTTGTTGGGGGCAATACGGAAAAACAATTGAGGATCAGGAATCTTGCTCTTTTGATTGGTACTCTTGTACTTTTTCGCAAGCTGCTGCCGGATTGTTTCGTCAACCTCTAGCAGGTTCCTCATTTCATCATACGCCTTGCAAATAGGCTTGGTACCAATGTCGCCCCTAAAATCTTTTTTCTCTGATCTCCAACCATCAATCGAATTCTTCATGATTTTGCCTTGACCCATTAAGACCTTGACATCCTCTTTGAAAGCATTAGCAATGTCTTGGTCTGGATTAGACATAGTCAGCACAGTATCCAGAATTTCATTCCGTCTACTTTGTATTTCATGATCCACAAACCCCGAGCGCAACTCAAATAAGTCCATCACTCGGATCAAGTTCACCAAGTCGTCACGGAATGTCATTGCCGTGTTGGGTATCCCAGCCCTCAGTCCATTTATGTCGTGCAACGTCCTTTGGTAACCAGACGGGTATGTGCGATTCCCCTCAAGCCCACCCAAATCGTAATCCAACAGGACTGCGTTATCCTTCTCGGCTGAACCCGCCTTTGCGTCATCTTTCTCGGTGGAGTCTGTCTTTGTCTTTGCAAAGACCATGTTGAACAGCCGGACATCACCATGAACGTATCCAGCCTTGTGTATCGCATGGAGTTGATCCAAAATTGGCAAGAACGAACGCGGGCTCCCAAAACCGAGGCGGCGTTCCGGCAAATGCGACCCCTCAATATACTTGTACCGAAGGATGACAACGGTGCCAGCACCGAAATGGACTGAACGAATTTTGGCATTAAGGTCCCCACCTTCCACAAAACCTGGCCGAGGGTTGCCTAACAGCTCTTGGTCCAGCGCGCTGGCCGTTTCCTCCTTCGGTCGTCCATCCTCCGACAAACGACAAATCACTTCTTTGACATCTCTAGCAGTATCTTCCTTACTGTCTCTCTCGCAACAAACGTAAACATTCCTCGCGTACGATGCAGTGTCATCAGAGATCAGGCACCCTTCATGAAAGAGAAGGAAGGGTTGCACCTCCAAGTCCTGGCTACATGTATCGTCACGGCACCACATATGAGGAGACCGAGCGGTGGGATTCAGCCGATTGTCAAAGATCTTGAGCATGAAAGGTGGGGACGAAGTGCCAGGTTGGATATGCCGACGACTTCCTGACACTCCAGCCGCTGAAGACAGGGCTCCAGCACGGGTATCAGTATGGTGGTTATCAACACTGGAATGAGTATCCTCTGAATCGTTGCTTCTTGACGCAACACCAAAATCCACTTTCGCACAATTGGGACCCAATGACGTCCAGGCTTTTGTCCAGGCTTCTAATTCTCTTCTGCCACTTGGATCCCTTGTGAAGTGGCCCAATTTCAACACTGTTGCCACTGCACGGGCAATGGACAGAGCTCCCTTCTTGATCGCTTCGACCTCCTTCATCTTTTTCATCCTTTTCATCATCTTGTCCGTTCCTTGGTCGTTGTCGGTCACCGTTGTGCACTCCCGCCAGAGCAGGGCATATCTAGATCGAGGACAACTATCGGTACTGTTATCATCCTTCCACCAAGAAGTTTCACACAGATATACGTGTACAACGATATCTTTGATCTTCTTCGTGTCCCGTTCCTGTTCTTGTTGTCGTGGTTGTTGTTGTCGTTGTTGTTGTTGCTGCTGCTGCTGCTGCTGCGGTTGACGCTGCTTGGACTTGCTCTGACACGCCAATTTTGACTCGAACTTCTTGTTAGGAGCACTCTGTGGAGCCTTGTCGTCACCATCATCGTCCCCTCTCTTGCGTTTCGAGGTAGCCACTGCTGCACCAGTCGTAGTATTAGTAGTACTACAACTGTTCACATGCAAAGTCCAAACTACGAAATATTCCTTTTCAGGAAATTTTTCGTCGTCTACTACTTCATGTCGGTGCTTTTGCCCATACAAAAGAGAAGCATAGTCCAGACCCTGAGTCAACTTTTGTAATCCACCGTTGGCCTCCACCGAGGCTTCGAGGATTCCAACCAAGTCGGAAACATCAACGTGGTTCTCTGTGGAGTTGACGTTGAGGTTGAGGTTGCTCGTCTTGGCGTGTCCAAACGCAATGTCCAGTCTTCCAACTTTAGAAGCCAAGCGTTGAGACGACCAGCTGAACACGTCGCCCTCTGTTTCTGTTTGCGTAGCCACGTTACAAAACAAGGACTCACTGAAACACTTGTACAAACCACTGGGCTTGCCTTGGCACTTCTTGTCTTTCGCCGACCCTGTCAAGGTGGTTTCGGTCCAACTCTTCTTTTCATGGAGTTCCTTCTGAAGAAAATCGGCTACCTTTCCTTGCAATCGTTCGATGAGTCGCAACTCCTCATTGGGAATGGAATCACTAGTAGGAATGCCACGAGTACTGGTACAAGTCACATTCGTATTCACATTCACTTGCGCATTCACATTCACATTCACATTGGAATTCACAAAACTATTCGAATTCGTAGCCAACACGAGTTTACAGTAGTTCTCCAGCAGCAACAAGCCAAGCGGATGGCAAAGAAGAGAACAACTTTGCCCGTTCCAGTAGGCACTAGCAACGCTCGCTGTGCTGTTGGAACTAGTAGAACCACTTTGTGACATTGTTCTCAGAAATAGTACTGGATGCACGTCGTCACATCATCACATCGTCGCCCCCTTCTTCCACCGCTGCAATGTTGTCGTTTTCGGATTTTGGTGTAAACAGCACAGTGGTGTGTAGTTGTGTACTACCAGTAGGTAGTATTAGTACACCGTAGTATTCGTACGTAGTAATGGTACGCGGACAACCGTGGCACTTCCAGAAAACACTAGCAGGGAACTCACATTGAGATTGAGATTGGTAGAGATTGTGAACGCCTCTGTGAGCCTCGAAGCTGCTGCTATTCTGGTGCATTGCAAATTGGACTAGAAACAGTTTTTTATCACCAACTACCATCCAGCAACCAGCGACATCAACTTATTCTCTTTTGTTGTTTACAAGTGCTCTTGAATAGTGTCTTGAATGCGCTTCCAATATTGCATTTGGGCTGCAAGTTCCTTGGCCTTGTCGACATCCTTTTGCGCAAAGGCCTCGTCCAAATCCTGGACCAATGCTGCCGAATTTTGTTTGCTCTCCAAGTATAGCCCTTCCAGTCGCTTCATAGCTGCATCCTTGGAGGCGTCATCTCCCAATTCATCGATAAATTCGTCAATTTCTTCTCTCCACTCCATGACGGTCATGAGAAACGCAGGTTCTACCACAAGTGTTGTGTCTTCGTCTAGACTAGCCTCAACGGAAACCCCCAACCACTCTTGGAGGCAATGGAGAGCTCGCAAGTGAGGTTCTTTCAGTGTTTGATAGGCATGAGTAATTTGAGAAGCCTTATCTTCAAGGACTTGTCGTTCGTCCATGGGTTTGCCGGCGTGCCGATCGGGGTGATGATCGGCCATGAGTTTTCGATAATTTTGTTGCAGTTGCGTCAAATCCAAGTGAAACGAAGGGGGCATTTGCAGCAACGTGAAGTAGTCTTGTGTAGAATCATCCTCTATGGTTGCGCTGTCAGTACTCGTTGCAAAGCTCCGTGTCATCATCGTCGTCGTTATCATCATGGCCACCGGTGTTGTCATTCCAGCAGCCAAACGATGGGTACTCGTAGGTACAAGTCCATGTGCACTAGTTGCCAGTTGTCCTGGTGCTGGTACGTGTGCCAGTAGTGAGAATGAACAAGACAACGACGCCCAACAAGGTCTTTGTACAGATTTCAATCTTTGGAACATGGCTATACTTTTCATTTTCCCCTCAGTGGGAGCAAGTAGAATACAGTAGAGGGATGCAAATTGTGTCCAGTCAATAATGTACCAGAAAGGTGGCGAAAGTGGTTGTTGTTGGTCGTCGTTGCTTCGTTGGGTTGTGGTCCAAACGTGGTGTTGGATTAAGGAGTCGACTGAATCACGTTCTTGAGTCGAGGGGGTCCATCCATTCATCCATGAGATTCTCACAACCATCAGTCCAGCAGGTCAACGGCACATGATCCTGAGGATAGAGACACACCGGTACTGTACTCGTAGACCAGCGTATCATTCGTCGCTGCTCTTGTTTAACATGACACATGATGATACTGAGCAACAGCTAGCAGGAGAGTACTCTGACAAAGTCTCTTCACCCCGGCACCACCACCAGCGTGACGACCAACAAGAGGACGACGATTATTTCCACGGATTCGAACGATCGCCAATGTTTGAACGATACTTTCGCCGGTTGGGCTATTTGGAACGATGGAAAGAATTGGCGATTCGTCCTACCGAAACAGAACTGGACATGGAGGATGTGGATATGTATACACAAGAAACGGATGATTTAGCTTTGTTGCAACGAAAATGTTTGGAGGTTCGATCACAAATGAATGATCATTTACCGCCGATCCAGAAGAGTCCGGGTCAATGGGAACGTTATCTGGTTCCTTTACCCAGTACTATACCCAACGCTGGTCTAGGTTTGTTTTATCAACCTTCTATCAATGCCAACAATGATGTCATTCCTCCCGATACAATTGTTTGCTACTACACCGGCCATTTGCATTCACCATCCTCCTCTAGGAAACTCCAAAACACTTCCTATCTCATGATGATTTCAGCCCCTCATCACAACACCATGTTTGTGGATCCCTGTCCAGTTCTTTCCATCAAGGCTCGATACATAAATGATCCTCTGCATCAGACCCAACGCATCAACTGTTGCTTTCGTCCCGAGCCCAACTGCTATCGAGCGGCAGTGGTGACGACCCAACCTATAGAACCCGGGTCGGAACTGTTTGTTTCCTATGGAGAAGCTTTCTGGATGGCCAATCCACTGAAAGAATGGTGAAAGTTGCTTTGGATGATGGATGATCGATGACATGTATTTCTTTTGTAGTCACATGAGTCCATCATCAGGGCTACTGTAGCTCCACCCAGCCTCCACAAAAAGACGGACACAAAAGACAATAGACCCAGCCGCCATCGGCCAAAAGGATGTGGTGGAAACGACGACATGATAGGACTGCGTGGGAGACTACAAACGTCCCCATGAACATGAACGTCAAGAGAAGACTGCAGTAGTTCTGCAAGGGGGTTTGTGGTCACACAAATAATATTGATGTCTCACAAGACGGGAAACCGAGTTGTCTGCTTCAGACAAGCGTACTACTCCTCTGGTTTTTGTTGTTTGTGTGACAGAGTCTTGGATGTTTCTTGTCCAAGGCACCGCTGGACTGCACTTGTACAATGGACTAGTAGTAGAAGCAAAACGGAGTTGGCTCGTCGTCGTCGGCAAGTTCTCATCCTTTCTTGGCCGTACAGTATTACCGGTAGTACATGTACTACTCGTGCTGGTACCAGCCCGAGTATGTTGTGCAGGACGTACCGAGTACAAGAAGAAGAAACGGGTGGTGGTCATTAGGAGCGTCGCTTGTTGCATTACTTTATCTCATTATATTGTTGCTACGAGAAGACACACCAAGACAAAATGGCACCATTGTTGATTCCGACCGCTTCACTTCCACTTCTTTCACAGCCTAGTGTTGGTCTGGATGATGTGGTTGATGTGAACCACTCACAAGGGGACTATCAAACAACAAAACACACAAAAGCTACCAAAGCACTACCGGTATCACTATCAGCAACATACTTCAAAGGTTTTCACAGATCTCTCTTGTTTGAACGTTACTACCATCGTTTGGCATACTTGGAGCGATGGAGTGAATTGGCCATTCGTCCTTCTGCATCAGAAGTTGATCCAGAAGATTTGGACATGTTTGCGCTAGAAGAAGATGAATGGAGGTTGTTGCAACAAAGATGTATTCAAGCGAGAACTCTGATGAATGAGCATTTGCCTCCCATGCAACTCAGTCCTGGTCAATGGGAACAATTTCTCTTCCCACTTACAAGTACAATACCCAATGCAGGCCTCGGCTTGTTTTACAAACCAGTGGATGGTACTACTGTTATTCCTCCAGGAACAGTGGTTTGCTATTACACAGGGCATTTGCATTCACCTTCCTCCGCACGGAGACTACAAAACACTTCCTACCTCATGATGATTCCTGCACCCAATCTTGATACCTTCCTGGTCGATGCGGCTCCACTTTTACATATTAAGGCCCGATATATCAACGACCCCCTTTTGCAAACGCAACGTCTCAACTGCAGCTTTGTTCCGCAACCAGATTTCTGTCGGGCTGCTGTTGTTACTATTCAACCGATTCTTCCCAACCAAGAACTTTTTGCAGCCTATGGTGATGCCTATTGGATTGCTAATCCACTCTAACAAACTGTACTACTAGTAGTAGCCAGGAAAACAAGTTTCTATTCACTACTATTCCGGTAGGTTTGCTTTAGGTAGTAGTCCTTCTACTGTACGAGTCTGTTCTAGCTTTTTTGGGGGGACTAAAACAATATTGCAGACCGCACAAATATCTAATCCAAAGAATGTCCGAGCTACAAGACAAAGGACAATGATTCTACAGTGTTACTTGCGTCTTCTCTTCTTGGCTTCATGACCCATTTGCGTCTTGATTCTCTTCTTGGACAGTCCACCCTTGTCTCGTCCCTTGGCTCTTGTACTTCGACTCGTGCGAAGCATCAAAAAGTTCTTCTTTCGGAGCTTCTCCGTGTTGGTGGAACCTCCAGCACGTCCCTTGGTTTCAAAAGCCTGCCTTCCAGCCAATACCTTTTGCAACTTGTCGGCTTTGGATTGTCTCTTGCGTGTCGCTTCGGCTTGGATATCTTCGACATTGACTGTACCCTTGACGCGGATTTGATCGTCGTCGTCGTCATCTTCCATTTCATCGTCGTCACCATCCATTTCATCTCCGCTCAAAGGTTCAAAGTCAATGCCTTGGGCTTTGAGACGCTTCAACCGAGCAGCTTCACGGGGATCACTCTTGATCCTTTCCTGTCGGGCCAACAACTTGCGAATCTTGGCAAAGTCAGAAGCGGAAAATACACGGTTGGCCGATACTTCCTGCTTCAGTGCCTCCCGTTCCTTGGGAGTCATCTTGGACAAGTCAATCACGTCACTGTCCTCGCCGTTGTCTCCATCTGCTTCCTCATCTTCTCCCTCTTTGTCCACTGCGGCTTCTTGTTTCTCTTGTTTCTCCAGCACGACCAGATCAGGAGCTTCTTCATCCTCGGATTCTTCCTCTTCTTCCTCTACTTCTTCCCATTCATCGCCATCTCCTCCCTCTTCTGTAGCCTTGCCTGAATCAGGTTGTTCCTCCTGGTCTTCTCCTACTTCTTCCCAACCATCATCGTCACCATCATCATCTTCTCCTTCAGTACCCGTGCCGGCACCCGATTGCTGTCGTTTCATATAGGCTGCACGCTTCGATTCGTATTCAACCAACAAGTCGGCACCCTCGACTCCCCCAGAAACGCGTGATTCTCCATACCGCATGGGCTTGGCGTTGGCCTTGTGCAAAGCCGATCCCTTTAGTCCACGATCCTTTCCTTGTAGCAGACTAGGATGTGTCTCCCGAATGAAGTTCATGAATGCCTTGCCGGCAATACCCACGGAACGATCACGGTGATTGCTGTAGGCAGCAATATCTCGCACAAAGGCTTCGACATCAATCGCCGAAGCTCCGTCGGATTCACGAGATTCTTCTTCCGATAGAATCGGTGGTACACGAGCACAAATGGCCCGAATGGCATTAATGCCGACGGCCATTTGTTCTTCACTGCATCGGTCCGTCACAAAGTTGTGTGCAATAGTCTTGAGAATACCATAGACTTCTTCGGGTGGGACATGTTCATGACAGGCTTGGACGGTATAGGCAAGAATGGCCGTTACATCCCGCTGGGAGCCTCCCATGTACTTTTGCAAAAATGAATACAAGGGAAGAAGCAAGAGTTCGTGGTTCCCCACCAGCCGGGTGACAAAGTTCATCATGAGCAACTTGGTCTGGTACGGAATCGATTTTGGAGACTTGAGGACCTTGAGTACAGACTCGGCCAATCCTTGTGGATCTCTCAACAACTCAATGGCAGGATATAGTTTCTTTGCCGACTCGACGCCTTGATCGTCTCGAATATCCATCCACTCTTCCGTGGTTCCAGCGCCTTCTCGCTTGCGTTGTTGCTTTTGACGATTCTTGACTTGTCGGTCGACGTGTCGTTGGCGGGAGGCGGTCTTGCGAGAGAATTTGTGATAATCAATCTTTTGAGAAGCGTCCCATTCATCTTCCGCTGCCTGTTTGGCATCTTGTGCCATTTTGTCTTCAATGTTGAGAAAGAATCGCATAGCGCGGGCCATGACGGTGAGATTGGAGGACGAGACAGCGGTAGCCAAAATAGCGACGGTGCGAGTATCGGTCCAAACCTTGCGACGATACAATTCACAAACCAAGTCCGTCGCACGCTTGACGGCTATATCGGTTGCCGACTCTTCGTCGTTGCCAGCCTGTCCTCCCGACGATTGTCGTCCATGGGTAGTAACGACCCGATGCAAGAAGGATTGAATGGCCCGATTGACTTTATCATCTCGCTTTCCCTTTTTGTTGATGTTTCGAATATCATTGACCATGTGTCCATACAAGAGTTCTCTGAGAGCCTTGTCAGGAACGACAGCCATGAGTCGAAAGAACAACTCCAACAATCGCAAGGGCGGAATGGTTCCCTTGTTGCGCATCAAAATCAAGGCGGACACACATGTCTTGCGAACTTCCCGATGCAATTGAATGGCCATGGTAGGGACAGTAAGAAAGACAGCATCTTCGACAGAGGCAGTTTTTTCACCGCCAGTGCCAGTGCCAGTACCGCTGCCATTGCCATTACTGCCTCCCAACAATAGATCAATCAATAAATTGGCAATCCGATCAGACTCTTGTCCCTTGTAGGAAGAACTGGAGACGGCGGCTGCAAACTGAATCAATTCTACGACTCTGGAGGAAGGACTCTGTGGATTCAGTTTAAGAATCCCCAATTCGGACTCTAAACGTTTGACTTGCTTGTCATAATCATCTCGGTATCCAGTAGGATCACGCTTGCACAAATTCTGTAGTTGCGACAACTTGAGAGTGACGTCCACCTTGGTTCCAGCAGCGTTGCCTCCTGCAGCAACGGCCATGGTGGCCGAAGAAGTGGCAGCAGCAGACATTCGTATTCTTGAGTGTGTTGTTGTTGTTGTTGTTGTTGTTGTTGTTGTTGTTGTGGATCTGATCTTGTTCCTTTCTTGCCTTGTTCCAAAGGAAAGAACAAATTCCAGTTTGGAGTTTTGGGTGGTGGTTGACTCGAAGGCTAAAGCGTAGGAGGGACAGACGCTTTGATTGTTGTCGAGGGGTTCGAGGGTTTCGAGGTCCAGTCCGACAGTTCAAGGATCGTTCGAGGTCTCTCGAGGGCTCATGGCGCTCGCATGCACGGTTGAACTTTTTACGTAGTTGTGTACCAATTCCTCTGTAGCCCTCGATGGAGGGAACAACGACGGTTGCGGGTTGGACGGCGGGGTAGGTGACATGCAGGTGAAAAACAAAGTACAGTAGTAGTAGTGAACACAAAACAATACAACAACAACAACAACATCAAGATGATGAATGAAAATGGCAAGAGACCTTTCACAACAACCGAGAATGCCATCTCACCAACAACATCAGCAGCAGCAACTACAGCGTTGCCTCCTCTGCACCGCACAGACCGCAACGGAGAACCGCTGAGTGAGAAAAAGCTACGAAGACTCGAGAAGAATCGTCTCAGTGCCAGAGAATGTAGACGTCGCAAGAGAGAAGCTACAGAGAATATGCAACATGAGATTAATTTGTTGGAGAGTGAGAACTTGAGGCTTAGAATCCAGTTGCAGGTGCGTATGTATCGCATATTCTATTTGCTTTGTTTGTGTTGTTTGTGCATTATTTATGTTGTTTGCATTCGTTGCAATGTGTACATTTCCCCTGAATATTCCTATCACTTCATCGACTCACCCACTCTTCCATCTCCACACTACAGGTCGGAGAAGAAGCAGAAGAATCCAATCAACAAGAACAACAAAAGCTCACCGAAGGCTTGGATCAACTCCTCAAGAGTGGAGCCTCCGAGGCTGAAATCTATCACAAAATTGAAGAATACAAGGAAAAGTTTGCTGATTATGGAAGAGATCGCAGATCTGCCATTGAGTTTCATTTGAGGAATATCGAGCGTTTGCTCATGCCTACCCAAACCACTTCTGTCGTCCTGACCTCCTTGAATATGGACTTTGGGGCTTCCACCACCAGTGGGCCTACCACTGCTGATGGTACGGCTACTACCACCGCCACCACCACCGCCACCACAACAACTACGGACCCTTCAGCACCTACTACATCCGTTGCACCCGCTACATCTACATCAACGACCACAACCACACCAACATCCACAACAGTATCCACAACGCCAACACCTTCCTCTGATGCAGCTGCTGCTGCCAAATTGTCTTCCAAATCTCTCTTTCGACATCTTGTCCAGCATCTTGAGGTTACTCCCGAACAAGCCATTGCACTCAAGGATTCTCGCATGGTCGCTCAAGAAATGGATGAATGTTTACAGTCCAGTTTGGGTGTCCTCCAAGAGATGCGCCGTCGTTTGACGCAATGTGGTCAAGATTTGGAACAAGAGTTTGATCATGTACGACATATTCTCACTCCGACACAAGCTGCCAAGTTCTTGGTTTGGGTCGCCAACAATAAGGCGTGCATGCATATGCTCAATGAACTATGGAATCGCGTTTACCCACAAGATGGAGGACCTGCTCTCGTCGAGTCTCTCACGGGGTCACCTACTCCCATTGAAAAGAGTACCTCCTGGGCTAGTGTCTCCAGAGAGAACTCTCCACAATCGGATTAGACCGATATTATATTATTGTTCATGTGGATTATTGTGGATGATGGCAGGCATGTTGTTATGAAAACCAAAAAGAGAATGGGGAATATTCATTGGAGAGCTAAATTATGTTGACATACCTGTGCAATGTGACACAGTGTTCCTCCTATGGTAGCAGCGTATGCATAATATCACGCTACTACTAGAGAGAAAGGATACGTAGATTCTTCTCGCCCTAGCTAGTACGTATTGATCATCTCTAGCTAGAGTATTGAAAGCTGCAGAGACACCTTCACAGGTTCACGCATGTTTCGTTGTTTGCGAATAGGCAGCGAATTCATTCGCACAGACAAGCAAGCAAGTACAAAATCCCGGTATTGTGCGGTTATCTAGGATCAACGAGCCCGCCGAGAGTCACTCAATGCATAGATGATGCAGTAGTATCTCGCCGTAGATTTGGAGGTAAGAACTCTTGGCGTGACACTAAAGATCCTTCCTCAGTCCTCACACGAACCTCTGTCGTCCTCCATCCAACACAAAAAATGTACGGTGGTATCCGAAAACGTTTCGGGTAGTAGCGACAAACGTGAACTATGAAGATCCTTGTTTCTTTCTCTGCCATTTTGGCAATGACAATGATGCCCATTCCTAGCAACAGTATCAACACCAATCAACTTGGTACTCGTATTGTTGGTGGACATCAGGCACTCCCTGGAGCTCATCCTTACTTTGGTTCGTACAGAATTTGAGAGTTGTCATGAGATTGTGACTGTTCCCTGCTACGACTCATCCATAGTGTCAAATTATTTTGCTTCTTTCTTTTGCTCTTCGTTTTGTCTTGCTTCTTCTGTTCTTGCTTGCAGTTGATTGGGGCGGTGGCTGGTGTGGAGGAGTAAGTGCGAGACATGCCGTAGCATCGCAATTCTACTTTCGATTCTCTTATTCATCGAAGGTTGTCACTAACCCCTTTCGATAGTCTTTGATTTATTCCGACATAGTTCTCACTGCTGGGCATTGTGCCGTGGGTATTCCAGACGACGAAGAATACAACACTGTCCTAGTAGGAGCCTATCAAACTTTCACTGAGACGGATGGAGCCGTCTTTCGTACAATCAAGCAGCGTCGTGTTCACCCACAATACAACGACACTACCCTGTGGTATGATTTTGCTATTCTCAAGCTAGATGAACCTGTAAGTTTCGTTGGAAATTATTGCAATGACATCCTCTGGTTCTAAACTTTGCAGTTTTCGTTGCTAGGTTGACACACTCGCAACCATCCCCCTCAATGAAGACCCTGGTTACCCCGCAGATGGCGACCATTTGACAGTCATTGGAATGGGCATTGTTCAGTCTGGTAAGCCATTTCTTTCCGTCTCGTCTCTACTAACTATGTATGAATTGAACTGGCTAACAAACACATCTACGGATATGGTTGCCAGCTGGATCTGTGACTCCAGGATACTTGCGCGAGGTTGATGTATACTACTATGCTGATGATGAATGCTCAGTGGATTATGGAAGTGCATTTTACGAAGAAACAATGTTCTGTGCCACTGTTGATGGCGGTGGCAAAGACGCCTGTAACGGTGACTCAGGAAGTCCAATCATGGATCAAAATGGAGTTCACGTTGGAATTGTATCATGGGGATATGGTTGCGCCTATGAGCAGTTTCCTGGCGTGTACACTCGCACTTCAGCAGGTATAGAGTGGATCCAAGCCCAAATCTGTGCGCTCGCGGCACATCCACCGGAGGATTGCCCAGAACGAGAAGAGACTGAGGCTCCGACGACATTGGCACCAACAGCGGCCCCCATTGTCCAGGTCCGCTTGACGTTGGAATTGGATGGAGCCCCTGAAGAAACAAGTGTGAACATCTTCCAACTTCCTACCATGGAACTTCTAGCATCTTACGAAGACTTCACAGAACCGTATGCCACTGTCGTAGAGGAATTCTCAGCCACAAGTGGTGACATTTTGTTGTATTTTTATGACTCAAATGGAGATGGGTAAGTCTACGTCTGGTATGAAATCATGTATCGACAGCTTAGTTCCGATCTCACATGAGTTTCTTCCATATGCTATAAGAATGTGCTGCTCCAATGGCTACGGTACATTTCAAACTGGAGGCAATCTATGACGAAGGTTCCATTTGGCTCTGGTACCAAGATGGATCTTTTTCAGATTACTTGTTCCAAACTATCTCCATCCCTGCTGAGTTTGGAATGACAGAGACCCCAACGTGGTATCCAACGGACACTCCCACGGAACCGCCTGTAGTTTGCGATCCCTACAGTGCCAGTGGCACCTGTATTCACTTTTCTTTCGTTTTGGACGACTACCCCACTGAAACAACAGTCCAAATCATCGACTTGGCCACCGATGAAGTGGTATGGGAAAAGGGTGACTTTCAAAACACGGGTACGTTCAATGGATACGCCGATATTGCCCCTGGCAACTACAAGTTCAAGGCATACGATGAATATGGAGATGGAATTTGCTGCGACTGGGGCTATGGGTACTTTGAAGTTTTATGCCATGAACGCCGATGGTACCGAAGATTTGATTTGCACGTCAGCGGGGAGTTCAACGTAGTTATAGGCCGCTGATTTGACAATTCCGGAAGTCTATGCATGTGACCCGAACTATACCAACAACACATGCGTAACCTTTTCGTTCGTCCTCGATACCTACTACATGGAAACTTCTGTTGCCGTTGCTATGGCTGGGGCTTCTGAATCTATTTGGAGTTTCGACAACTTCGAGGCTGCGGGGCCCTTTGAATTGACAGTTGAGTTTACTCCCGGAGAATACGATTTCACAGTCTATGACTTCTTTGGAGATGGAGCGTGCTGCGAGTATGGCGATGGTCATTTCGATGCCGTTGCCCTGAACCCCGATGGATCCCAAGTAGCATTGTTCTCTGTTGATGGAGCATTTGAGTAATGAGTCCACGACTTCTTTCACCGTCCCAGACTTCTAATCAACCGACAAGCACGTTAGAATCCTGTCAGGTTGTGCGCCCCCGAAGTCGGTTAGCACGGCAAATTCCCAGTAGCCTTGACGTACCTGCATATCATAAAGATAGTGAATTGTCTCTCCTACACTTCTCGAACCTCTGTTTACACTGGCGGGAGAAGGATTGTGTACTAACGTTAGTATTTACTTTTCGGAGATTCGAGATTCGTGGTGGGCTCTTCTCTACGGTAGTACGTCCTCCGCTCGAAATCTTGGATACTTACATGGAAAACAAGCCTGCCATTCCATGAAGCCCTGATGAATACTAGGAGAATCACTGCACGCATGCCGATCAGAATATTGATGTTGTGCTGGCCACTTTAATAGCTGAACGATCTCGTAACTCGCGCATCATGATTATTTCGGATGGAGAAAGTGCAGCTTGGGCGTGACAACCGAAGATCACAATTCTCGTCGCCGAGTTTTCTTCCTTTGGTGACATCAAACGTAAACAATGAGGTTCCTCTTTTCTCTCCTTTCTTTGGCAGTACCAATGGCCGTAAGCAGTGCAGACACAAACCCAATTGCACCCAACATCATCGGCGGTGAGCAGGCTGCGCCGGGGGATCACCCATACTATGGTAAGTACATTCAACTTCGCTCCAAGGTCGCGATTAACTTCTGGTGCCACTTTTGATCTAAACGATCTTTACCCCTCTTGATTTTTTCCTTCCATATAGTGCAGTGGGCTGGATGTGGAGGAGTAAGTCACAAGTTGGATAAGGTTGGCGTCGTGTTTTTCGTCCTGTTGCCGTTGTTAAAAGGTGTTATTCTCACGTCCGAGTTTTCCAGTCCTTGATCTATCCCGATATTGTACTCACTGCAGCTCATTGTATTAGAGCTTACCCAACGGAAAAGTATGCCTTGTTGGAGCCTACGAACGCAACAGCAACTCGAATGGAGCAGTCTTCCGTACCATTGAGACTCTCCGAGCGCACCCCAAATATCATGCAAAGGATATTGATTATGACTATGGTGTCATCAAACTAGACGAGCCTGTAAGATGTTTTCCAACGTTGCAAACACTGTTGTCATTTTGACATGCGATTATCTCAACAAACAATTCCTTCCTCATAGGTATACACACACCCAACGCTTCCTGTCAACTTTGACGCAGACGCCCCAGTAGAAGGTGACATCTTGACGGCGATTGGTTTAGGATATATGGATGCTGGAAGGTATGTACTTGCATTTTGATGTAACCAAACCAAGGATTCACGGCCAATCTTGTTGCACAATGTCGGCTGACCCATTTTCCATTGTTTCTACCAGGTGGATATGAGTTACCACAGTATCTCCGCGAGGTTGACCTCCTGCTTTTTTCTAATGAAAGGTGCGAATCCGATTGGGAGGAATACTATATACGCAGAAACATGATATGTGCCGGTGTTGAGGACGGTAACAAGTCTAGCTGCAATGGAGACTCGGGAGGTCCCATTATGGACCAAAATGGCACTCAAGTTGGAATTGCTTCCTACGGACCCAGCGGTTGCATCTCGGACGAGTACCTTGGAGTTTACGCTCGTACTTCTGGAGCTGCAGACTGGATTCAAATCAGATTTGTGCCCTTTCGGCCAACCCGCCAGAATGACTGTGTTGCCACGGAAACCCCAACCGCTGCTCCAACAACAACAATCCCAATTCGATTGACCCTGGACCTGGTACGCTTATCCCGAGGAAACAAGTCTCAACATTTTGCGGTATCCTTCCATGGAGTTGATTGCTTCCTATGGGAACTTTACTGAGCCATATTCCACGGTTGTCATGGAATTCACTGTAATCAGTGGTGTTGACTTCCTTTTGCACGTGGCACGACACCGAAGGCGATGGGTACGAACGTTGCATAACTGTCATATTTGTTGCGCGGTATGCCAACAATGGATTGTCATCTCTCACGGCCTCATCAATTGTCTGCTGTTTTCAAGAATCTGCTGCTCCTATGGTCTTGGTAAGATCAAACTGGAGGCAATGTTCGACGAAGGATCGATGACACTGTTCTTCCAATACGGATACTACTCGGATGCACTCTTCGAAATTATTTCCGTTCCCAATGGGTATGAGGCTACTGAGGCCCCACGTTTTCCCCGACGGAGTTCACAACGTTGGCTCCAACAATGGCTCCAGAAGTCTGTGAGCCATTGACCGCGAACTGGCACCTGCGTTCACTTTTCGTTCTTCTTGGATGCATTTCCATATGAAACCAGCGTAGTGGTAACAGACTCGACACGGGTGACATTGTTTGGGAGAAAGATGACTTCCAAAATAGCGGGAGCTATGATGCGTCGGTAGATCTTGTCCCAGGTGACTACATCTTCCAAGCCTTTGATATTTACGGCGACGGGAATTGCTGTTTCTATGGAGAAGGGTACTTTGAAGTTTACGCCATGAACGACGATGGAACCCGAAGACCTTCTGTTGTATGTCAATGGAGATTCGGTGAATCCACTTCATCTGGTTTCACCGTTCCACAAGTCTAGCTTGTTCTCACCACTACGGGATCCAGCGTGAAAAGAAGGGGTATCGTTATCGTCAGTAGAGATTAGTATTTGCGATCCCTTGGCATTTCTCATAGTAGAAGATGATTTACTGTCTGTCAATGCTTGTTTGCATGGGAGCGTTTTGTATCTGCTTGTCATCTTTCAAGAAAACACGTGCCAACTCCTTCGGACGTTCAAGCGCTACCAGGTACTTTTGTATTTGGATCAGGCACTTGAGGGGGAGCCAAAGAAACCCATTGTTTGCCTAGGATGCTCCCACTGGGAAGAAATCACAGGGTGTTGAGGTCACCTAAGTAGTACAAGTGCAACAAGGTACAACAAGAACTTGTGGTTGTCTCCATTCTCCATCGGCAGCTGCTTTGGGTTGCCGTCGCAACCCAGTCATCGTTGTAAGTAACTAACGTTAGTAGTTCGAGTAGCGTATGGTCACCTGCAGTAGCACGTACAGGACCTACACGTTGGTACCTGGTAGTTAGTACTAGTACGTCCTTAGTACGACCGCAAGAACAGCCTGCGTGCGGAGACTCCTCCGCCAAATAATACTAACGATTGGAGGCCAAGATTGTCAAATTTAGTTAGTAATATTATGGCCAACTTCCCATCCAAATTCCACCGGCCATGCCTACCAAAACTCCACCTCGACATGATGGTTACTTAGGACAACACATGCCTGCCAGCGTCCTCCCCCCACATTAATGGGATGGCACTTTCGTACTACTAGTAGTAATATTTTGCACCAAAAAGCAGTTCTGTGCCCACCAACATCAAACTCACACAATTTTGTATACGAACCATGAGGTTTCTCGTCTCTTCTCTAGCCTTGGCTATTCCTTTGCTTGTTGACAGTAAAGATGTCAACCAGATTCAACCCCCGCATTGTTGGGGGGCAACAATCGCTTCCTGGGAGCATCCATATTTCGGTTCGTACAAATTTTGATTCCATTGTCGACATTTTCCTGAATACATCTCCATCTTACCAGCCTGTTTGCTCTCCCTCATTTTCCTTGGTCAATAGTCGAGTGGGATGGATGTGGAGGGGTAAGCTCAAATATTGACCTCAATTTGTCATCAATGGATTTCCCTGTTGTCTCACGCCTTCCTCGTCGCATTTCTCGCTCAATAGTCTTTGATTCACCCCGACCTTGTTCTGACTGCCGCACATTGTATAGATGGTCTGTCAGCAGATACTGTCCTGGTAGGAGCTTTTGAAAGCGGCACTGCTACAGATGGAGCTGTTTTCCGAGACATTGAGACTATCCTTGCTCACCGAATTGGGACAGTTGGACGTACGAGAACGATTTCGGTGTCCTCAAACTAGTCCGAGCCAGTGAGTTGATTGTAAATTGTCCAAACTAAAGCCGCAAACTATCGCGCTCCACAAGTGATAACTCACCCTGTACTTCACTGTTGCTACAGGTGTACACTCTCCCAACCCTTCCCGTCAACTATGACCCAGATACCCCTCTTGATGGCGATGTCTTGACAGTTATCGGATTGGGTGACCTTGAAGATGGTACGACACGTATATTGGACACCACAAAGCTGCTACGAGTCGTTCATGTCACAAACTAATCCCTTTGCTTTCATCAGGAGGCTCCTCCCCAGACTTCCTTCACGAGGTCGATGTGGAATACATTTCAAACGAGAAATGTTCTGAGGCTTACGGAGAAGAATATTTTGAGGATGTCATGTTCTGTGCAGGTATTGATGGTGGTGGTAAGGATAGTTGCCAAGGAGATTCGGGAGGTCCAATTATGGACCAGAATGGCACTCAAGTGGGAGTTGTCTCTTGGGGGTATGGCTGTGCCCTTGAAGGGTATCCTGGTCTTTACTCTCGCACTTCAGCAGTTGCCGAATGGATCCAAAATCAGATATGTTTCCTTTCGTCGTATCCACCAGAAGACTGTGGTGAAACAGAGTCTCCCACAGGCACACCAACAGAGTTTCCCACAGTGGCTCCCATTGTTCAGGTTCGCTTGACCGTTCTGCTGGACGGCTACCCCGAGGAAACAACTGTCAAAATCTTTGAGCTTCCTTCCATGGAATTGCTGCTTTCGTACGAGAACCTAACCGATGCTTATGCCCACATTGTTGAGGAGTTCTCAGTTCCAAGTGGAGACATTCTCTTGTACATGCACGACACATATGGCGATGGGTAAGTGCACGTGGTTTGCAATATTCCTCGTTGCCGTGCACTTTTTTTTGGTATCCCAACTCATGCCCTACCAAACCATTGACTCTTCCTCCCTAGAATGGCGGGTACTGTTCTATTGGAGTCAATTTATGACGAAGGATCTAACTTGATTTGGTATGATTCCGGTAACTTCTTTTCGGAATACTTGTTTGAAACGGTTACTGTGCCAGCGTATTACAGTAATGTTACCGATGAAGCCCCAACTGCGTTTCCCACTGAATCTCCTACGATGGCCCCAGGAAGTTGTGATCCATACACTGCTAACGGAACCTGTGTTCACTTCTTCTTCGTGTTGGATGAATTTCCTTCTGAAACCAGTGTCTATGTCTTGGACAAAGAGACGAATGATGTCGTGTGGGAAAACGAGAACTTTTACAACCTTGGAACCTACGACGCCTATGTCGATCTCGCCCCAGGTGATTACACTTTCCAGGCCACGGACGTGTATGCTGATGGAATCTGCTGTGATTATGGTGAAGGTTATTTCGAAGTGTATGCCATGACGGTCGTCGAGGGTACAGAAGAGCTACTTGAGCATTTACTGTTGCATGTCGATGGAGATTTCGGCGCATCGACCTCGGCAGATTTCACTGTTCCATAAAACTGTTAGGCACTAGAAATATTATTTGTACGTTGTTGCTTCGAGGCCTTGGTTTTTGATTTGGATGAGACCAAGGACTCTTGCTCATTTTTTCGTCACTTAGGTTTGTTTCGTTTTGTGAAGTCGACCTCCTCCTCTCCAATCAATTCTTGGCGGACAAGAAAGTCTTACACACACAAGTAGGCCCGTTGAAATCCCGGTATCAAAATGGTTACCTAGGCCTTTCGAGCCAGCCGATTCGCTCATTTGGATGTGTACTAGTATATCCAAGTTCTTGGAGGCAGAAAACTCGGCGTGACACAACGACATGCTATAATACCCCTTTTGCTCGTACTACTGTCGTACCGTACGAATGGTACCATTGGATGCAAGATCCAGATCATTGCCGTTTCTGGACCACCACCGGGTGAATCCTGAAGAAGCGTCGAAATGCACAAAACAACAAGTTCATTGCGGGTCCAAAAATCCTTTTTGCCAGCGAACGTGAATCATGAAGTTCATTTGCTCTCTTGTTGCCCTGGCAGTGTCGATGGCCTTGACCAAGGCAGACTCCTACCAAGTTGAACCCCGCATTGTTGGTGGCTATCAGGCCCTTCCTGGGGCTCACCCTTACTTTGGTTCGTACACAATTTGTTGATTTCGCATCCTGGCAGCGACTAAACTTTTGCGCGCTTGTTGATCTCATCGAGTCGTGTTCTTTGTTGAAACCCTTTCTCTCAACAGTCGAGTGGGCTGGTTGCGGAGGTGTAAGTCTCAAGCATTGTGTGTTTGGCTCCTTTTTCCTTGGTGAACCTAATCTCACATAATCTCTTGTTTTTTTGGTGCTGTACACTCTCCCATGCCACAACAGTCCTTGATCCATCCCGATATTGTTCTTACGGCTGCTCATTGCATTGAATATCAGGGATCGTACGATACTACTGTTCTAGTGGGAGCCTATCAAAGCAACACTGCTACGGATGGAGCTGTTTTCCGAACGATTCAAACGTACCGTTCTCATCCACAGTACAACACTGACACTACTGAATACGATTATGGCATTCTCAAACTAGAGGAACCTGTAAGTTCTCGCTTTTTGTTGCCTTGTTGTTGCACATGATTTTATATCTCATATTTGTTCTTCTGCTGAAATTCAGGTGGACACTCTTCCAACACTTCCCGTGAACTTCGCTGCCGACACACCTGTGGAAGGAGATGTTTTGACAGTCATCGGATTTGGGACTGTTCGAAGTGGTATGTAGTCTGGTCCATAGTTTGTGGTCGATTTTGTCATTTGCCATAAAACCACTCACGAATCCATTTTACAACGATAATCCAATTGATTGCAATGGTTAGGAGGATGGGTGACGCCAGAGTTCCTTCGAGAGGTTGATGTGAACTATGATTCCAATGAAAGGTGCGCTGCCGATTATGGTACTGCTTTCAATGAGGAAGTCATGTTCTGCGCTGGAGTCGAAGGTGGCGGCAAGGATAGTTGCTCTGGAGATTCGGGAGGTCCTATTATGGACCAAAACGGTACTCAAGTCGGTGTTGTATCCTGGGGATACGGTTGTGCCTATGAGGAATACCATGGGATTTACTCCCGCACTTCGGCAGTGGCCGACTGGATCCAAAACCAAATTTGTCTCCTCTCGGCCAATCCCCCCGAGGACTGCGGTGAACGCCCAGAGACCGACGCTCCCGAAACTGCTGCCCCCACTGAAGAAACCACGGTCCAGGTCCGCTTAACTCTTCAACTCGATTCCTACCCTGAAGAAACGAGCGTCAAGATCTTTCAACTTCCTTCCATGGAGCTCATTGCTTCCTATGGGGATTTCACAGAGCAGTATGCTACAGTTGTGGAGGATATCACTGTTTCGAGTGGTGACATTCTCTTGTATATGCATGACAAATACGGTGATGGGTGAGTGTTGTCTGTCTCTCAGAAGTGCTTCCAATGGAACTAGATTGAGAAGCTATGGAATCATTGACTCGTCTCACGTTCGCCAATGCTGATGTTTATCTTCATAGAATCTGTTGCTCTGATGGCTACGGCACCATTCAGTTGGAGGCAGTGTATGACGAAGGCACCACTTCTCTTTTCTATCAATATGGATACTTTTCGGATTATTTGTTCGAAACGATCTCAGTTCCTGCTGGCTTTCAAGTCACAGACTCCCCAACGTATTATCCGACCGATGAATACACTTACTCTCCGACGGAGGCTCCTGAATCATGTGATCCATCTTCCGCCAATGGGACCTGTGTTCACTTCTTGTTTAATTTGGACAGTTTCCCGTATGAAACAAGCGTTGTGGTCAAAGACGCTGACACTGGGGTCACTGTTTGGCAGAAGCGTGACTTCTTTACCAGTGGACGATTCCATGCTTATACAGACATGGTCCCTGGCGATTACGTTTTTACAGCAACGGATGATTACGGCGACGGCACCTGTTGTAGCTATGGAAATGGGTATTTCAAAGTGTTTTCTATGAATGTGAATGGTGATGAAGACCTTCTCTTACATATCGAAGGAGATTTTGGCACGTCGACCTCGTCCGATTTCACCGTACCTGCGGTTGCTCGTTGTGACCCGCAGTCTACTGAAAACACTTGCGTCGCCTTCTCTTTTGTCCTTGACAGCTACTATGTTGAAACATCTGTGAATGTAACTGTTGCTGGTACATCGGAATCTGTTTGGAGCTATGATGACTTTGAAGCGGCTGGTTCCTTTGAATGGATTGTGGAAATGGTGCCAGGGGAATACGACTTTACGGTATATGACTTCTTTGGCGATGGTGCTTGTTGTGAGTACGGCAATGGCCACTTTGATGCCTACGCTCTGAACCCTGATGGCTCCGAGGTTTCGCTATTCTCCGTTAATGGAACGTTCGAATTCGAGTCCACAACTTCCTTCACAGTTCCTGACTTCTAATGGAAGAACCATTATCTTTGCGGTTCCCTCTAGTCTAGCTGATGTTAACGTCTCTCCTCTACATTCACCGAAATCTCTGTTTCCTACCTGATTGGATGGTACATTAGATGAGTTAGACAAAATGATATCGAGCTAAAGGTAAACTATTGGTGTCCCCCTAGTCCACTTCAGTTTGCAAGTCTCTGCAGGCTATAGATTTGGAAAATGATTCACGCTTCATTCATGGTTATGACTCGTGACTCATACATTCCGAAGTCCCGAAGAATGAGGACCAACCAAACGACAACAATCATTTTGATTCCATCAGTCAACTCTGTTGTCATGGCAGTTCGAAAGCATGCCGGTAACGACAACCTCGGAACCAATAATTGACCATTCTTTGAAATCAAAAGAGTGGACGATCCTGTTGAGTTTGGATGTAGACAAATCAAAATTCTTTGACGCGAACTACGCTGTACTAGAAGGAGATGTTGCAAGTGCAACTATTCCTGAGGGAGATGAGCAACACATACAAACCTCGAAAGGAAGGAAAAAGAGGGAGCGGTGTTTTGTCGTTGTCAAACAAAATGTGTCGGAGCTGTATAGTGCATTGGTGCCCAGATCGATTGCTAACGATCGCACTTCACAAGGGCAACCAGATTCTACGGGCTGGTTGCGACATGAAATGTACGGACTAGTCGTTACTGTCCAAATTACAGTTACATCTTCCAAGATGTTGTCCACTTCCAACAAGTCACAGTCGTCTTCTGCCGCCACTTCTTCAACATCGCCATCTTCTGTCCAGCAATGGTGGGATCAATTTCCTTTGAACAAGCGAGGGATCAAATGCTTGGATTTCCCTGGAAAATACGTGCAAGTGGAACGATTGGGTGACGACACAGACAAAATATCAATGTACTCTGCGGATCAAGATGATATTTTGACCATCCAGCAATGTGAACTCCAAGAACGCCTTACCCGTCATGAGCTATTTGTGGATTGGCTGGAGAACACATTTGGACGACAATATCTCGCTAGTGGTTCCGGTGTTTTGGATGTAGCTGGAGGCAATGGCAAATTGAGTATCGCCCTGAGTAAGCGAGGGATTCCAAGTACAATTCTCGACCCAATGCCTCTACTGACGCCTACCAAAGTACCAGAGTCGGTGGAAATTATTGTGCAACCGCTAAAGGGTGATGGAAGTCACTTGTGGGCCTACGAATCAAACCTGGAAACTGCCGAGGGTGACATCAAAATGGATCACCACATCCAATCTTGTTTTCTCTCACATCCTCCAACAATCGCAGAAACGGTTCGTAATTGCTCTATTGTGGTTGGCCTGCACCCCGATGGTGCTACCGAAGGAGTGGTGGACTTGGCACAAAGTCTAGGGAAACCGTTTGCCGTCCTGCCATGTTGTGTCATGACCCGACAGTTCCCCCATCGTCGGAACCAACGTAGTGGGGATCCAGTCCGCACAGTTTGGGATTTGTGTCGATATCTCTTGGACAAGGGTATCCCTGAGAACAATGCAGGAGACCTATCGGCTCCTTCTACATTTTCGGTTGACTTCTTACCATTTGCTGGAAGGAACAAGGTGATCTTCTCTACAAAATTGGGTTCATCGGAATCCAAGAATCATTTTGTCTGCAAACCAGTTACCCCTTCCTAGGAATACGGGGACACTTGACACTTGGATTGTATTCATGCGATGAAAGCAATCATCTATTCTTTTATCATGGCTAGCAAACGAGCATACTGACACTGTTGTGTCCTTCAAGGAAGGTACTTTCCAGGATTCATGATCCCATTGGGGTCAAACAAATCTTTGACAGCCCGCATGGCCGCCAAAGTGGCTGGATCCTTGATACGAGGCATGTGCTTATGCTTGAATTGACCCAACCCATGTTCGGCCGAAATGGAGCCCCCACGTGCAATGACGGTATCAATGACCAACTTATCGACACAAGCATACAAGGCCTCATCCTTTTGCATCTTTCCAGGGATGATTACATTCAAGTGCAAGTTGCCATCAATGACATGTCCCCAGTTGGTACAAATGGCTCCCGTTTCTTCACCCAATGCTTCCTTCAATCCTTGTTCGACTTCGTTACTAAAGTCTTCAAAGTCGGTAGCGGTCAAGGACACATCATATTTATAGACAAAGCCGCTGGCAGCGGCGCTGGGGTTGCAGGATTCACGCACCCGCCAGAACTCTTCCAATTGTCCTAGATTTTGTGCCAACACTCCATCAATGACCATTTCCTGTTCCATGCTGGCTTCAACGAAGGCTTCCATTTTGGCTGTGTCATGTTCTTCGTTGGATCCATGCGTTTCTACCAAGACGCAGTAGGGATACTTGTCTTCGAGAGGCAAGGGAATGCCATGATCTTCAACTAGATCCAGAATGCGGCCATCCATGAATTCATAGGCAGCCAGCACTTCACCCAATTCAGACTTGGCCAAAGCCATGGTGGCACAGACATCATCGTAGGTGGCACAGGCGAGGAAGGCTGCCGTCTTGGCCTTGGGAAGAGGGGGACATAGTAGAGCAATGTTGGTAATAATACCCAGGGTGCCTTCGGCACCCACAAACAAATGCTTCATTTCGTAGCCAGTGTTGTCCTTGAGGTGAGACGGGTCATAGCTGAGATTGAGGACGGACCCATCAGCCACGACAACTTCGAGTCCCATAATGTTGGCATGCAAACTGCCATAGCGATAATAGTAGGAACCACCGGCATTGGTACTCACGTTACCACCAATTTGGCAGGTTCCCTTGGCGCCCAAATCAACAGGGATCAAAAAGTTGCGGGCAGCTGCCCACTCTTGGAGTTCTTGCAGGATGACACCCGATTGTACCTTGATAATGCCACTGCTTGGATCCAAACTGTGAATTTGATTCATCTTTTCAAGACTGAGAACAATTTCACTGTCCAATCCAACACTGCCACCCACCAATCCAGTGTTACCACCTTGAGGAACAACTCCAATCTTTTGGTCGTTGCAATACTTCAAGATATTGGAAACTTCTTCAGTGGTTTCGGGTCGAAGGACCACGGATGGATTCTTGGCCTTGTACTTGTACTATTGGTTGTAGAAGCAGGTAGTTTCATGGGAGATGGCGAAAAAGTGTGAATGCAAAAGCGAGGATGAGTAATGGTAAACTGAAAACAATCGAGGTGACTACAATGTTGCACACTCTCAAACACTTTCAACAACAAACAACTTACAGTAATGTCGGTTGCATACTTTTCCATGGCATCGGAATCTGCTGTAATGACACTACCAGGCTTTTCGTTCAAAAGCTTTTGGAAGTGAGAAATATCGGCATCGGAGGGCGAAGCCAAGGATGAGAAAACACGGTTGGCCCATCGCCACTGTGAAGCAGACGAGAGCCTGCTGCTGCAGACACTGCTTCTCTTGACAAGGGAAGATGACAGTCTTTGAAGCATGGTTGTATTTGTGTATCTTCTGGCAAAAAAGTCCCCTCGGTTTGGAAACTCCAGCAAGAGAGAACAAAGAGGAAGTTGTGAGGCTGTCACAAAAATGCAACAATCGAAGGGAGCCGAACAAAATTTGCTTCGAGGCGTTAAGTGATTCTGATGGGTCGAGGATTCTAGATACCGTTCTAGCGCGTGAGTATTACTCTACCAACCGACTCCAAAGTTGGGTCTAGGATCTCAGATACCGTTCTAGCGGGTGATTACGACGTCACCCGAATCCAAAGCTGACGTCACGTTGCAGGACAGACAAGAAGCGCCATGCGAACGTCACTGCAGGCTAGCTGGCTTTGCACGAATGGGCGACTGGGCTTCTAGGAACAACTCGAACCCAACATCGTCATGGGGGGTTTGAGAACACACAAAATAATTACATGTTGTTGTATCTTCGTTCGAACTACTACTGTCAAGAAAAATATGGGAAACGGAGCCTCTGCCGCCGCCGCCAAACATGAATTAGAAGAACGAGAGTTGGGTCAAGCTCACGTCGATGCTTCTAGTGAGAAGGTCATTTCTTCCAATGCCGTCACAAGTTCCACTACACAATTAGTGAAGAAAGGCAAAGCATGGCACATGAAATCGAGTCATGGCGGATCGGATACCATCGTGTTCTCTCTCACAAAACAGCGGCAGTTTGCGAGTACGGTCAGTGCTCCCATTCAAGTGTTGGTGGACCGTGATGGAGATCTCATTGCAGTCATGCAACAGCGGTCTCGTGGCAAAGCCAAATACACCTTGATTTTCCGACCCACGCCTACCTTTGACGGTCAAGAACCCTATCCCGATCTCTACAAAGAAAAGGAACAAGACAAGGGGCACCCCAAATTGTATTTGTTTTCTAGAATACAAACCAGTGGAGCTTCCAATTGCGATGCAACCTATGCACTATTACAGGTTCATGTTGTGTACAACGATCCAGATTTTGCTTCGTTTCATGATCCACCCATGTACCGGGCTGCCAAAGTCACTGGCGGAGGAGGCACTCCCTTTTTGGGAGCCATAATGGATGGAACCGATCCGGGAGGTGAGACTCTCTTGGGACGCATTACAGCCGGAACGGCCGAGATTGCCAATGGCGTTGATATCATTGCAACGTTGTTGTTGGGATTGACGGTCAATGCGTCTGGGTCCAGTGCTCGAGGTACCGCTCATTCTGGGGTGGTCTAGTAGTAGAGATGGTTGGTTGGACGTTGTTGGTACGTATGGACGGCGTGATGCATATGACTACAGTACCGGTACAGTAGTATTAGATGGTCTCATGATAATATTATTATAGACAAGAGAGAGAAAGAAATCCAACTGTCAAGCACAATACTGCAACACATACTTGATACAATAAAGGTAGTTAGTGCGTTGTCCACTACCAGGGTACATCTACCTTTCGTACAATCTACAATCGACTCTTGGGGGGCTTGTTGTTGTTGCTGCTGTTGTTGTTGTTGTCTCGTTCTTTTTCTTGCCTTTTCTTTTGTTTTTGCTGTTGTTGTTGCTTTTGCAAGGCGAGGACAGCTCGGTGCACTTGACCTTTATCGTATCGTTCATCCAACTGTTCCAATTCTTGTGCAATCCATTCCTTTCGTTCTTGTGCATGACTGTGTCGTACCAATTTGACAAAGTAACGAATGGTTTCGGCACTTTCCGGGAGGGATATCAACCGTTGTTGGAGTTCTTGACACATACAAGAGGCCAAACTGTCGGGATGAAAGGGATCGCCTGACTGTACGTCCACACCATTGGCAAAGAAGGGGTCTGTTGCTGCTGCTGCTGTAGCAGCAGCAGCAGCAGCAGTCACAACATCCATACCTTGCTTGTCATGGACAACCCGGGAACAAATATTCCACGCCACGGCAGTAACAGCATCAATGGGTTTGGCCACCAATAACAATTCGTTAGCCTTGGCCAATCCCATTTGACGAATCATCAGTTGAGAACTAGCAAATTCCGGGACCAAGGCAATCCGAGAAAAGGGTGTCCAAAAGGTAGCCTTGGAGGTAGCATAGACTAGATCACAATGGAACAACAAGGTGGTACCAATTCCAATGGCAGGGCCATTGACAGCGGCAGCAATGAATTTTGGATAAGCAATCATGGCGTGCATGAATTGAGCAGGGGGGTGATGGATTTGCTTTTCCTTTCTCTTTTGTTGCTCTTGTTGTTGACGGGCGGCCTGTCTTAAATCAGCACCACTGGAGAAAAAGGGTCCCGAGCCTGTCAAGACAATACCAGCCACAGCATCATCCTGACTGGTTTCCTGTAGAAGTTGAATCAAATCCAGATACATGTCATCGTTAAAGGCATTGTTGACCTGTGGGCGATGTAAGGCGACCAAGCGAATGTTTCCTCGTTGGGCCATGCGTAGAGTTCCTCGTTGAGAGGGAAAGGGTCGTGTCGATTGTGGTGGTGGTAGTGGTGGTGCGGACATGGTATTGTTGCTGTTATTGTTGCTATTGTTGTTGTACCTTTGATCCAAAATATGCTTGCATTCTCTCTCTCTGCAAGCAGCCCAACAACCAACAACTGGATCAGCAGCAGCAGTGACGCATCCACATCTTTTGGATTGTGGGTGTCAAGGAATGTGAACAACGTCCAGCGTATCCTTTGGGACTCATCCGAATGGATCCAAAACAACGAGGCCACGCCAGGCGACGCCATCGAGCATGACACGAAGGAAATCTTCTAAGTAGAGTGTCGTAGACCCTAGTGGAACGACAAGAACGACATGA
Organism: Nitzschia putrida; assembly: GCA_016586335.1. Classification (NCBI taxonomy): domain Eukaryota; phylum Bacillariophyta; class Bacillariophyceae; order Bacillariales; family Bacillariaceae; genus Nitzschia; species Nitzschia putrida. The sequence goes on along the minus strand of BLYE01000072.1, from coordinate 11,091 downwards.
AACACACAAGATGATCATTTGTTGTTGGTTGAAAGTTTGACATCCCTCGTCGCTCGTCGTCGTCCCAGTTCATCACATCGATCATCGAACAAAATCGATCGAGGTCGACAAGTACGTATATAAGATCCACCAGCCGCCGCCAGTAGAGGGTTCCCAAGAACTTTTTGTTTTTTGGGGGGGATAGGTAGAAAAAGACTTTCGGCGTGGGTTTGGAGCTGCCTTGTTTGCAGTTACATTACACTCATTACATCCATTACACAGCTGGTACAGTACGAAGGTCTACCTGGTTCGAGCACTCTACTGTAGCAATCCATTGTGCTGTTGTAGGTTGTTGTAGGTGACTGTTACAACAACAACCAAAGGCAACACCAGCAACAACCAAAGCAACAACAACTACACAGTATGATCATTTACAATCGGTCCGCCTTTGGACTGAATTTACTGTTCCGCATTCATGGTTCCGCCGTATACCGCGCCGTGCTACCTTGTTTGTTGGGAGTCACTGTCTTTCTCTTTTTGCGATATTTCGTGGAAGACAAGAGAGAATTCTTTGGAGACGATTTGGGACATCCGTATGCCATTGGTGCCTTGGTGGCTTCCTCTTCCTTTCTCGTTGTCTTTCGAGCCAATCAAGGATATGCTCGCTATTGGGAAGGTGCAGGTGCAGTGCATCATATGATGTCCAAATGGATGGATGCGACCACACACACCTGGATTTATCATTTGCAGTGTGATCACTACAAGGCCGTCAAGCCTCCTTCCTACTTTGATTATCCTGAACTCAATCATCTTTATTTGACTAGAGATCGAGAGCGTGGCGATGGCTACTATCGACACCGATCCTCTGAACGGGCCGCCGCCGCCGCCATGGCCAAGTTGGCACAAGCCTCTGCATCTGCCTCTGCATCGGATGTCAATGACAATGGTGGTAGCAATGTCAATGATGACGACGACGATGATGATGACACTGCCATTCGTCCCAACAACAACAATACCGACGACAACAACGACAAGAGCAATGGAGATGTTCGTTTCCAAGTCGATCCGGCCGAACGACGATACCACTCCACCTCGAGGACACACAATATCCTTCACACACGATCCAATTTTCTTGATTCTCTCCGCTCCGATTCGGTCCTTCCCTCCGCCACTGCCACCACTTCATCCACTACTACATCCACCTCGAAAGCATCGCGCAAAAAACATCATCGCAGTCTCAACAAACGATTGCTACAACAAGAAAAACATAAACGACGATACCATGCCGTCGTCAAGAGTATCAACAAGGTCAAATCCAGTCGAAAAATTCAAGTCCAAGCGGCTGCCGAACGGACCTATCGTTCCGCATCGTCCCTTCCAGAACATGATGACAATGATGACAACAACAACAGCGCGCTATATGAGTACTCATCTTCTTTCGGCAGACCAGCTTCCATGATGATGTTTCCTCGATCCTTTTCCGCTGGAGATTTACCGAATCTTCCTACCTGGCAAGAAGAAGAATATGCCGACAATGACGATGATGACTTGGCGGACGACCTGTTTTGCCATTTCCAACCCGGTGCTGGCAAACCCTTTCCTCTTTGTGGAAAAGCGCGATTGGATGGAAACCTCGGAGCCTTTTATACTCCCGACAAGACTTCCACGCCCATGGCATCCTTTGGTGATCCCAAAGCTCCCATGGGAGGTGGAGAACTACCACCCGAAGGATTTGCTAGTATTCGAGGAGGCAGAACGCCGCATTTGTTCTTGCAAGAGTTGGCGCATTTGTCCAGTCTCATGGTCGCTGTGGCCTTTTCTACTCTACGCAATGATATTGATGGAGCCGAGTCACCCCTCACCTTTTATGACCCTGGCAGTGAATGGCCCACGGTTGATCCCGACAAGGATGAATGGATGAAGGTCAGTCGAGGACCCAAACAACTCTTGTATGATCTTGGCATGTTCTTGGGTATGGGACGATCTCCCGAAGCGGAAACGAGATACAATGCAGGTCGGCCTCTCCCCGTCATTGGTGGAGTCTCGGATGCCGAAATTCGTTTCCTGCAAATGGCTCGTGGACCTTTGGCCAAAACACAACTCTGTTGGAGTTGGTTGTCCGAATTTGTCATTCGAGAACATTTGGCGGGCTCACTCGGTAAAGTTGGACCTCCCATTATCTCTCGTATCATTCAGTTTTTGGGAGATGGTATGATCTTTTACAATCATGCCCGCAAAATTATGTTCATTCCCTTTCCTTTTGCCCATGCACAACTCTCCATTCTATTCATTCTGGTTTTGGTCCCCGTCGTTCCTTTTCTCATGGAACAATATACCTCCCGGACCTGGGTAGGATGTTTCCTTACCTTTTTTACCCTCCTCTGTTTGGCCGGTGTCAATGAGGTGGCAAGAGAATTGGAAAATCCTTTTCGCAATGTCCCCAATGAATTGCCTTTGGTCACGTTCATGGCACAATACAATGAGGCCTTGATTGTCATGTATTCCGGATTTCATCCAGATCATTATTGGGATGGGGAACGCATGAAACGAAAATTTACAGAAAGCAAAAGGAAAAAGGAAGCATCCGTGGCGGCGTCGGCGTCGACATCCGCTTCGGTATCGGCTTCTGCTACATCGTCTACCGGCAAGTCTCCCATGGAGGAGAGTACTAGTTCGGCACCAGAAATGAACTCGGCTCCCGAAATGGCCATGATGTCCGCACCCGAAATCACTGCATCGCCACCCACACCCATACCTGATCCACCAGCTGCAGCAGCAGCAGCAGCAGTACCCATCAAACCTCCATCACGCGTCATGTCTAGACATGAAGGATCGTTGGATCCTGCTCCACGACCCGCAACAGCACCACCACCACCTCGAACCAGTGAAGAACGCATGGCACGACACGAAGGACCCCTCGGTGCGGCACCCGCTGCAGCACCTCGAGTGCGGGGCGATGATCGACCGACTCCACCCTCTTTTCCTTGTGGACGTCAAGATGAAAAAGAAGAGATTGCTAACCTCAAGTTACAATTGGAAAAACAAGCTCAACTCATTGAACAATTGTTTGCCAAGGTGGAACGGAACAGCAGTACGGCAACCGGTAGTGGCAAGAGCACGGCAGAGTTGATTATTGAAAATGACAATATCTTTCATGCCTAGGGTACCGTCGTGTAAGGTAGGTGCGAGTGCGAGTGCGAGTGCGGCATGGTACCGTCGTCGTGCCGAAGAGAAAGATGAATGGTTCTCCTACCAAAACTATATTATTTGCAAGGCGGCAAGAGGGAGACCAGTGGGGGATCTTTGGGCTCCATTATCAACTATCAAGGGAAGGAACAAACTCAAACGCATTGCAGGGAAACGTCTACGACTACATATCAACAACAGGCAGAGCTATACCTACCTACCAACCTCTAGTAATAATCCTCGTAACAAAACGTATCAAAATATATGTTGCATGAAACTCTATCTTTTCGTGTTCGCTGCATGAACATTCGAGCAGCAAACCAAGTACGGTAGAGTAGGTGCGCACATCATACATATATTTTATAGAAAAAGAATAATAAGAAGAAAAGTAAAGGTACCAAGAGTGTACATCCATTCCTTCCTTCCATCTATCTATACAAGAAAAAAACAAGCGATGAAACATGCTGTGTATTCTGGTTGTTTCATCTCATTGCCAAAGAAGAGTCTCCATCCGTGGTATGCTGATGAGACCCTCTTTTTTTAAAAGATTGTAGTCATAGCTCGAACCAAGCCCAACCTTTTTTTATACGGTGGTTGGACACAATCCAGTGATATCTCCTGGGCATGTCTGTGTGACTCCATTGTTTCGGAACAAGGACTTGATGACGAGACAGTTGTTTCCAGTGGATTCCTTGCAATACAACTTCATCTTGAAAGGCAACAAGCACGGTTCTGCCCAGGAGATGTAAGGGTTCTCAATCAACTGACGGGCCGTAAAGTAAACATCAGCCGATAGACTCAAACCAGATGAAGATGGGGCAGGAAAGACGGTCCACTGTGGATGGATTGGAGGTTTGCAAGAGGGAACAGGGATTGAAAAAAGGTGAGTATGGTATTCCAACAACAAGGCAGTAATAATACAAGAACAGAACAGAACAGTACAGAACAACAGAGTACGCGTACTGCACTGTACTTACATCTCCATAAGGACCAGGGTATCCACCGGTGGGGAAGTATTCACCTCCAAACACTCGAGTGATCTTGTCGTTACAGTTCAACATGACCTCATTGATCTCGACTCCAGTGCAGGAAGTCTCACCGTTTTGGAATGGCCAGTTGGGGCAAAAGGTTTGGTAGAGAGCAACAGCATCATCGTAATCAATTTGTCCCACTTGAGCACACTTGACGGCATCCGCTGTTGCAGTAGTAGAGTTGGTGGTAGTGACATTCCAATCGGTATCGGTATCGGTCAAATCCGAAGTGTTGTAGTATTGAGAGCAGGCCAACTCTTCTCCCTCTTGCAAGAATCGTTGCAAGAGCATACGACCCTCGTAGTTATCTTGATCGACTGGGTGGATGGTAACCTCTACCGTCTTGGAGGTAGTAGCCACACGTTCTCCAGACTCCTTGGAGACAAGATCAGAAGACGTGTATTGCACCCGAGTATCCTTGACGAGCCGGGCTGCCGCAAAGGAAGTACCAATGTTACTGACAGCCAAAAAGACAGCCAAGACACACATGTAAAGAATGCCTCGCTTGAGAGAATTGGCCTTGACTTGTTCCTTTTGAAGGCTGCTGATAAGAGCCGCCGATGTCTGTTGCTCCTTTTGAAGCGAACTCATAATGTTGTAGACCTTGTCTGGGTCGAGAAATCCCTTGTTCTCACTGTCCATTCTACGCAGAGCAGCTTCCGTAGTGTCAAGGTATCCCTTGTTTCCTCGATCGTACATGTGAGAAGTCTTGCTCAATCGAGGAGAAGGCTCCTTAGGTTGTTCGGAAAGTTCACCTAGGTTGCTTTCCACATCGGAAAACTTGAACTCGGAGGTTGCGTCCATGCTGTAAATGCTGTCACTGGTCTCGTCCACAATCAAGCTCTTCATTGGAATTGGAGGTGGTCCACTCATATTGTTCTTTTGAGTTAGTACTTGTAGTTGTCTGGTAGTTGTTTGGTAGTCTGTGGAAATATGCAATGCAGGGAAGCACTACTGGCCAAAGTCGTCGGTCTTGTGAATTATTTTGTGAGGAAGAAACCAAGAAAGTGATGAACGGACAAACAGCTTTGTTGTTGTTGCCTTACTACTTCACGCAGTCGCAGAGATGATTTGGACCTCACTGCTTCAACAAGAGTAGCATCACGCACACTACTACTACTCGTACTATACTACGGCACTGCGTGTAATTGCGCATTGGCTTTTCCAAACGGTAGCAGGCCATGGAATAGGAAAATTAATTTAGCATTAATTGCAAAATGGGGCATTTCCTAAGTCTAGTGAACGGTAGGTTGGGGGCAACTCCGACTGTTTCGCGGTGAAACGTGGGTTACTCTTGTTGGAAGCGGAGAGGAGAAAACCAACCGGTACTCGATAACTACTGGGAACAACATTCGCCATCTTTATCGTCGTCATCATTCATCATACGCATGCTACAACATCATTATCAATTATCACTGCAAGTCAACAACAATCTCATATGTCTGTGATGCTATCTTAGTAAAAATATTAAGAGGTAAAAGATATTTGTAATGTCTTTATTACTTGCTTGGTCTACGATGGATGTCGGATTTATGTTGTTGCTAAAGATCTCAAGAGGTTGTATGATGATGAGCTACTCTACTCTAGCTTGGAAAGGTATGATAGTCATTGTGTCCAGTAGTAGTGGCAACGATTCCAAACTACTAACGATAGTACTTGCGCGTGTTCTGCCAGAGTTACAGCAACAAAGTCAGCGGTAGCGTTCACTCTAGCAATAGGGAAAATCAAACAGCTTCCACCAAGTTCTTGTTGTTGATGACTACTAGTAGCTAGGTAAGAGGGCAGGGAGATATGTCATCCATACAATACGCAATGGTGAGCCACAGATAACTACGTATCAGGTAGAATCCAACGCTGATGACACCACCAACATTCATACACGTACAGTACTACCACTAGTATCAATCAACGTCAATAATAATACCAACTGTAGATTATTATTTTACAACATGTACCAAATCTATGACATTCCATTCAAACAAGCAAACAACAACCACCAAACCACCCTCTAGTAGTAGTAAGATGGGAGGAGGGCGATACGTAAGGATAAGGCTAGACAAGCAATATAGCGGGGCTTGTCGTCGAAGCATCCAAACATCCAAACATTGTCTTAGTCTTCTGTTGGACACAATCCAGTGATATCTCCAGGACATGTTTGCGTTACTCCATTGGTAGTGAATAGGGATTTGATGACTAAGCAGTTGTTTCCTGTGGATTCCTTGCAATACAACTTCATCTTGAATGGCAACAAGCAAGGTTCCGCCCACGAAATGTATGGATTCTCCACCAACTGACGGGCAGTAAAGTAAACGTCCGCCGAAAGACTGAAACCGGAACGGGTAGGGGCAGGGAAAACAGTCCACTACACATATTTTTACAAAAAGGCGGATGTGTGAGTTTGGGTTGGTTCAGGTAAAAGGAAATTATATCGACAGGCAACAACAAAACACTTACATCTCCATAAGGGCCTGGATATCCACCGGTAGGGAAATACTCGCCTCCGAAAACTCGGGTAAGTTTGTTCTTGCAATTCAACATGACTTCAGTAATCTCGACACCAGTGCAGGAAGTTTCGCCGTTTTGGAATGGCCAGTTGGGGCAAAAGGTTTGGTAGAGAGCAACAGCATCATCGTAATCAATTTGTCCCACTTGAGCACACTTGACACCATCAGCGGTTGCAGTGGTCGAGTTGGTGGTAGTTGTAGAATTCCAATCCGTTCCTTCCAAGGAAGACGAATTGTAGTATTGGGAGCAGGCCAATTCTTCTCCTTCTTCCAAGAATCGTTGCAAGAGCATACGGCCTTCGTAGTTATCTTGATCAAGTGGGTGGATAGCAACTTCCACAACCTTGGAAGTGGTGGCCACACGTTCTCCCGATTCTTTGGATACCAAATCGGAGGTGGAGTATTGAATGCGAGTGTCCTTGACCAGTCGGGCAGCAGCAAAAGAAGAGCCAATGTTACTGACAGCCAAGAAAATAGCCAATACACACATGTAGAGAATTCCTCGTTTGAGAGAGTTTGCCTTCACTTGTTCTTCTTGAAGACTGCTGATGAGAGCCGCCGACTTTTCTTGTTCTCGTTGAAGAGAGCTCATGATCAGGTACACTTTGTCAGGGTCAAGGAATCCATTGTTCCTACTGTCCATTCGACGGAGAGCAGCTTCCGTAGGGTCAAGATATCCCTTGTTTCCTCGATCATACATGTGGGAAGTCTTGCTCAATCGGCGATCCATTTGTGTTCTGACAAACTCTTCGGCGGCAGCGTTGCTCTCCTCATCAATGTCCATTCCAACAGCGACTCGATACAGTTGATCAAGATCATCTGGAACAGATCCCTTCATGGTATAGGGGGAAGCAGAGCTCATTTGCGAAGACTTTTGCGGTTGTTGTTGCGAATACAAAAAGGAATGTGGTAAAATCCAGAAGGAGTGGCAGTGCGGTCGACAACCTGAGGCCTTAATGGTATTTTCGAACGAGGTCCAGGTGGTATTCCTTCACTTGTTAATCGGAAAGATGTGACAAGCCCCGCTTGTCGATCTTCCTAACTAAAGTGATGTTTGTATTCGTTAGAGAATGAGCCAGGGAGATTGTTCAATTTTGAGTTTCGTGTCGCGTCTGCTTGACGGAAGCGCGGTAATGCTCCGAAGTGCCGCTCGCTAGCTCGTCCCCGGTAGAACGTGTCCACACTTCCGCAGGCGTACGGAACTGGTGTGACATTGTTCAATCACCCCTCCAACTAACCCCCTTGTTCAATCGTTTCTCGTTGCACAATGAGAGTCAGAAGTGTACTGTGCACAACTAGTCGTGAAAACAAATATATACGCCCATAGGCCTTTATGGGTAATAGTAATATATACTATGAGGAGGTAGGTATCTTCATCTTAGACGATGTTGCATGATAGATCTACAGTATTTGGCAGATGATCTGAACAGTATACTACGAAGTACTACCCACTGTACTCGTAGTAGGACTAAAATTGCATTGTCCGGTAGGAGGCAAGGCCAGATCAGCAGCTTTCCACACAACAAGACCAGGCAAAGTGTTCAATATTCGCTCGGTATCGACGCAGAGTGGTGGTGGGTATTGGGTATGAGTACCAGACGGTACGGTACCGTACAACGACGTAGTGCGTTCTTATTTACTCCTCCGTCCTCGCTCCGTCCACCACCACCGCAAGCAGAAGAAGAGCAGCACGACAAGAAAAAATAGGAAATAGGAGGCCAAAAGTCCATAATATTGCAAAACGAGATAGGCCTACTAATATAAGCCCTTACGACGTACACTTCTCCAAATGAACAATGGCACGACAGTTCTGTTCCCAATTGAACAAAGAACTCGAGAACCGTATATGCCCTGTCGGCATACACTTCTAGAATTGAACAATGGCAGGTCAGTTCTGCAAATAATTGAACACGGAACTTGAGAACCGTATGGCCTCTCCAACTAACGCACACAATTGAACAATGGCAGGGCAGAAGTGCACGCACTTCGTTTCAACTAACGATTTCGCAGTTCGACACCCCACAGGTCCTGGATAACGTGGATGTGTTTGGTTCTTGCGTCGGGCCCTCTCACTCGATTTTGCCAACACGCTAAACCGCGCGCATTTTTCGAAATTGAACAATCTCCCAGTTTCTCGACTATCGAATTGCAAAGTCTTGGAACCACAAATTGCGGGCGAATCGTTGTGCAAATACATGTAAATGGTGTCCGACCGAAGAATTTGGATATCGACAATCTATAAATACACGTCGTTGAACAGCCACAAAGACCCCTCTCCAAGACTCCAGCTATCCAATGAATGGAGTTCCATCGGATTAGATCCCGGATATGTACACTACTCCGATGACAGGCATCGCGATGGGAGGAGGAGATGATGTTGGTGTCGAACAAGAGAAGGCGGAAGGCAAGGAACCACAAGCATCATGCATAGTAGATGTTGTTGAGGAATCTAATAATGCTGTGCCGGAAGTAATTGTATGCAATTGTACATCAGCCACATCTTTTCATTTTCCTCAGAATACTCCGACGACATACATCGTCGCTGTCTAATGCACTGTACTTACTACTACCGTAGCACTACCGGTAGCTAGGTGCTAACTACTGCATGGTCGGATGTCAACTTGGAGCCGGTCTGAAACTATTGTTGTTGTTGCTGAGCATCACTTCTTGATAACAGTGAGAATGCAGCAGTAAGCGCTGTCTCAGCACCAGTCCCAACTCCCAACAGTAGCTCCTCTCAATGCAAGAGAATACAAAGACTGTAACAACAAATCTCGTTGCTATAGATGGCTAGTACGGTACTAACGTTAGTAGAATAGAGCAGCTTACTCTCGACTACTCGTACCGTACACGGTACGATACATACAGAAAGAGAGATGCGTTTGTTTTCATCGTTGCGCGTCGTCTTGATCGGATTGTGAGGAAGAATCCTTTTCATGGGGTCGTCGAGGTAGTGAGTCGTGGATCGTTGACACACATACATTGCCCCCCTTCTTCGTGGAGGACAAGCGAATACTACTTGAATGCAGCATGGTGGTGGACGCTTGTTGTGTTGATGAATCTCGTGAATCCGCAACAATACGAGTAGTCTTATTACACAACAACAACAACAACAACAACAACAACAACAACAACAACAACAACGACAACAGCATCAAGGAAAAACAAAGAACGATGGCTCGTCTTCGGTTCTTGTCCTTGATCCAAGCCAGAAGTGTGACAAGCACTTGTGTGTTGTGTTGTGTTGTGTTACTACTTCTCACTCTTTTCACCAAATCTTCCTTTGTCCCTGAGAGCGTCACATCAGGCATCAGCCAACGTATTCAAGGTACTCTTCCTGCTCCAGAACTCAATGAGACTCTTTTCTTTTTGAGTGAGATCTCTGATCTGAATCTGATTCTAACCGAAGGGACTCCACAAAACAAAGCGTTCAAGGTTGCCTCGCTACGAAGCACGTCCAGAAGCAACGAAGGTAATGAGACGTCGGACACTACTTCGCATGATCAATTGCTTCAACAGTTTGCCTTGGCAACCTTTTATTATTCTACTTTTCCCGATACATGGTGGAATGGTGCATGGTGGACCGGCGCAAGGAATCCCTGGCTTTTCCCGGATCCTAACAAGAATGAATGCAATTGGGGCGATACCATAGTTTGCATGGATGATGAGGAAACCGTGAAAAAGTTGTTTTGGTGTAAGTAATTCTTGGTTTGTGCAATATGTGTAGGGAGATGTGTATTCCTCGAGGTTGCTGTCGTCTGGGGTGTTGAATACTGCCATGAAAGAAGATTTCGTTCCCTCCACCTTGTGGTTGACTTACGCCGTTCTATGTTGTTGTTGTCCTTCCGCAGACGATGGCACAGGGGTCTGGCGTTGTTTTTCTAGGATGAAGTCACTCAAGGGAACCATGCCAGACGAGATCCAAGGCCTCAAGAACTTGAAAACTTTGAGATTGAACAACCACTGCAACCTCACTGGTTTTATCCCGACCTCGCTGGGATACCTAGTAAACCTGAGAAGGTTGGTTCTTCGACACAATGGAATGTCAGGATCCATCCCCAGCGAGCTTGGGAATTTGGTTTTGTTGAAGGAGATTGATTTGAATTCAAATGCTTTTACAGGGTCGATTCCAAGTGAAATGGGTAATCTCGGCATGACGTCACGTTTGGACATGTCAGGTAACGCCTTGACGGGCACGATCCCGACACAGTTGGGGCGCCTCGTTGGATTGCAGTGGTTTGAAGCTGCATCGAACAACCTCACGGGTACTTTGCCTCCCAATTTGCGTGAACTGTCCAATTCGTTGATGGATTTGGACCTGTCTGACAACCACTTGACCGGGACTATTCCGGAGGTGTTTGGATTGCTCTCTCATCTGTGGTCGTTGTCAT